>CATIWM010320190.1:0-39670 GCA_949671775.1 Mallotus repandus | reverse complement strand
CAACCATTGTGGAAAAATTAGTTATTTTTCAGTAATTGTTTACTTTTTCTTAATTTTGAAAAAATGTCAACTATTAAACAAATAGTGAATTCAACTTCAACATCTAAAAGCAAATTAATAAGAAAGGGCAATTTTTTTTTTTCAAAAAAGAAAAAAAAATGCTGTGATCTGAGAAAGCTAGCTAACAGCGGGTGACTCCGAAAGCTCTGCTATAGAGTCGGGGGCTAGTAGTAATCATGACAAATGGGCATAACTTAGTAGTTAGTAGATGATCTAATTTTTGCGGGTAATTCTGTTTTGAAAGATTTTTATGTATTACACCTGACAGTTGTACATAACTAACCACTGAATACAATATATTCAGTGTCGATAAAAATTTCTCACCTTTTTTTATATATCTATAAGACACATGTCAATCGATTCCAGACTATTTGCTCCAAAAGTTCTGCCTCAGAGTCGGGGGCTAGTAGTAGTCATAACAAATGGCATAACTTAACAGTTATCAGATGTGGGTAATTCTGTTTTGAAATTTTTTTATCTATATGGATGTATTACACCTGATAATTGTGTTGGGAAAAATAAATCCCTTACAATTCAACAAATCTCTTCATCACACTAAATTACAATATGAACAAAATTACTTAAAAAATAAAACAGAAAAACACACAATAATTTAACGTGGAAAACTCCAAAATAGAGAAAAACCACGAACGTTGTCAAAAGACAACCAAGAGAAAAATATTTACTATGTGAAAAATTATTACAACCACACTACAAAATATTTAACTCTCTCTCACACCCAAAAGCTCAAGTATACACCCAAGATAATTTCCCTTTAAATTTTCTACTAGTATAGCTAATAGCTTTCAATGGTACACCAAATACAAGTGGTGATTAACACACTTAACAAAGGGGGAGGAGTCCCTTTTATAACCAACTAATTCTCTCATTCCTTCACTTCTAACCAATGTGGGATAACATTCATTTTTAATTTTTTTTTATCATTTTTCAACACTCTCCTAGTCCCATTGCTCCACCAGCGATCAAAGCCACCTTTCCTTCAAGCATGCGACAAAAAAAAAATGCAAAAATAATAAATTAGATAAATAGTTTGTCATGAGGTGTCCATCCGATTAATTATCAATCACTAATAATTAAAAGTTGTTTTAGATATGTATATACCTCTTTTTGGTCGGGATTTCACCGGCAATCTCCTAATATGGATGCAGTAAATAGGGAGGATTTGGAAAAATGAGAAAGAATCATCAATTTAGATAATTAAACAATAGAGCAAATTTGATGGATGAAAAGTTATATCATAAAAATTTAATTAGAGTACCTCAAGAGTGTGAGTGTTTAGGAGGTCTCAATGAACAAATAAAGAAAGAGATAAAGAAAATATCACTGCCAAAGGCTAGAAAATACAAAAGATTTACATTTTCCAAAAAAGTTAGGACTCCCAAAAGTGATTGGTATGGTTCACTTTAAGACTCAGCTAGCAAACTGCTCATATCTAGATCTGTAACCTCCAAATATTGAGGATGTTGTTCTTAAGGTAAATGTGGTACCAAAAGGTATAGTGGCGGTGTAATTGTTGAAAAGAAAATCCACCATAATTATTAACAGCCTGGATGAAACTCATATGTGCTACAGTAAGCCTCCTAGCACATATGCAATCTAGAATGTCTAATGCCAATGAAATGTTATAAAAGTCCTAACTTGCAAGTAGAGCCCTCTAGCAAGTCAAAGTGGTTCAATTTTGACAAATGAAAGAAAAGAGAAAACATAATAGATTGAAGATTTTAAAATGATTAAATGGCTGAAATAACATTAGGCAAAATAAATTATTTCAATCAGAAAATTGCCCAAAAATTGTTGTAGAACAGAGTAAATGATAATTTAAAAATCCATAAGAAATCTATCATGTTAGAACATTCTCTACCATCGACATTATGATCCAGTTACTTGGATAGCATATAATAACAATATTCAAAAACACTGCATACAACTAAAATAATTATCAAAACTACATCAAAGCGGAAAATAAAGAATGGTAAGAGTTCATGGCTCTAGGGTGGTTAAAAGAAGAGCATGTAATTGTCACGCAAAATATAAGCATCAAGCATAAACAAACACACTTTACCAACAATAGCAACAGAAAAAATAATAGCAATCAGCATCAAACGAAAATCACCCACTCCAAAATAAAATAGGCTCTGCATTAGTACTCTCAACACAAGATTATGAACGACTATCTCTGAAATATGATATATGAGTTGTATTAGAGGTATTAAGAATTTGTATAAACTGAATGACCTAAAAAACAAATCATTGAAACATTTAAACAAACACCATAAGTGCAATCAAATACATCAACTAAACCACTTAAAAAGGACTCACCAGGTGAAGTTCCTTCAAAACCATAAAGTTCATTCATAATTGTGGACTTCCAACTCCCGGTGGTCCAATCACGCCTACCATCGTGAAATCTATATTTTTCGTTAGAAACTGCACAATTTTAAAAAATAAAAATTCATAAACTTTTTTCTATCAAATTAAAATTTCAAGGAAAAATCTACATCAAATTTAGTTTATAAGTAGGAGAAATTACAGGGAGAAAGCGATTAATGTGAAATTCCCAAGAATCAGAGAGAAGATTGAGAGAGCCGATTGCAGGTAAGTGAGACCTTAGCAGCACCGTTTCGTCTTCAGGACCTGGTACCTACCTTTGCTTCTTCAGACCTTCAAAAAATCACATTGCAGAAAATCATCACCTTCAAATGTCCGGTTATGATAAATAACAATATTACATCTTCATCCATATAGCTGGTGTCATTTTTTATAAGAAATCGTTTCGGAACTTTTCATTTTCCATCACTTTTAAGCTTTGTTACTGAAGTAATATATATCCACAAACAATTTAAAATACCAAAACAGCAAAATGAAAACAACAATTAACAGCAGCTAAGAAGCATAGAAAATGCCACATGGGGATATGAGGTGACACAATTCATAAACTTAGTTATTATATATTTTATATAGATAAAGATAGATAGATATAGATACATACACACATTGAGGTCATTGTTATTATTATTGATCTTGATTTTGTTTTATTTTTTTCAATAGCGAGCTCCGACAACGATTGCTTCAATAATGACAAAAACCAGCCGGTCGGAGAGAGTAAGTGTCATAACACCTTCAGTTATCCGACAATAGTCCATGGGTTGTCTTCCTCACTTATATATGCTTACAATTTTTGTTGCAGATAATGGCAACCTGCAGTTTAGTCCACAAAATCCAACAGCCAATCAACAAAGTCAAGGTAAGGAAATGGTTTTTCGCCATTTCATGTCTAACAATAATTCATTTCCTTGCTATCTCTCTGGCAGCTGTTCAACAAAACCAGGGTCATCAACGATCTCCTCAGATGTCAAATCTGCCATTTTGGCAAGCTCAAGCTCAACGTAATCTCTGATCCCGATTTGGCAGATTTGAAAATAATAATTTTAGTAAAGTCCATCTGTTAATAAAATTACACTAATAATTTTGATTAGTAGAATTAATAAACTTAATTACCTAATTAATTTGTATTATTTTAATATACAAATAAAAGATAAGTTGCTTTTTTTTTAAAAAAAATGTGCCTTCTTTTTTTTTTATTATACGGTTGAGTTAAATGGACAATAAATTTTATTTTATTTTTTAAGCAATAGACCGTTTATGGGTGTAGGACTTAAACTCAATATATTTTTATTTTTATGTAATATATATTATTGTTAATATGTAAAAATAAATATAACATCTAACTTTATATATATATACACACACACAAATTAAATAATATCATCTACCTATGTGATTAAATATATATGTGGTATACCAATAATTGTTGGGATCAGTTAGTAGAAAATTATTTTCATTTGAACTAAGTTTCGAGTTCAGGTCTTAATATATATAGTTAAGTTAAATAGTTGTTGAAAGACTTGTACCATCCTTATGATTCTACTAGGTTTGGATTTGTCATTAGTATCCAAACTCTAAGTATAGAACAATATTTTTATTAAATGTAACAAATTTTTTTATGCTAATATGTTTAAATTTATGATTGACCCTTGTCCTAACTATAATTACAAAAGGCAGACAACAAAAGACTGCTCGCATTCTTCTTCGTTACCGTGTGCTGTTCTTATATATATATGTATATAGGTCATTGTTATTATTATTGATGTTGACTTTGTTGTTTTTTTATCAATAGCGAGCTACGGCAACGATTGCTTCAATAATGGCAGAAACCAGCCGGTCGGAGAGAGTAAGTCTCTTAACACCTTCAGTTATCCGACAATAGTCCATGGGTTGCCTTCCTCACTTACATATCATTATAATTTTTGGTGCAGACAATGGCAACCTGCAGTTTAGTTCACACAATCCAGCAGCCAATCAACAAAGTGAAGGTAAACAGGTGGCTAAAATTATTCAGTTGCGGCTATTTAGTGTCTAACAATAATTCAATTCCTTGCTATCTCCCTGGCAGCTGCTCAACAAAACCTAGGTGATCTAGTCGCTCCTCCTATGTCAAATGGGGCACTTTTGCAGCTTCAAGGTAATATTCGATCCCAATTTGGCAGATTTCAAAATAATAATTTCGCTTGTGCTGCACTACCTATTAATCTAATCAAAATAAAGTTACACTGACTAGTAGAATTAATAAACATAATTAATTAGTATATTTACTTAATTTAGATTAATAGTTTCTACCAAATCAAGTTATTTTCAATTGGTTAGTACAGTCGGACAGACTATAACATATAGTGGATTACTATTATCCACTGCCAATATAAATAAGGCGGCTTTTGTTTGGAAAAAATAAGGATGCAAATCAGAATCAAAATTGATAATTCTGATTGTTAGTGTTTGGTTGGCTAAAATTAATATGGAAATGGAAATTTGATTTCTCTTCTCAAGGAATGTTTTTTGATTTCTTTAAAAATCAAGTCAAATCAGTTATAAATTTGATAAACATTTAAATATTAACATTTATTTCTTAAAATTTATAAATAAAATATATAAATTAATAAAAATATTTATTAAATGTTTGAATAAAAAAATATTTATCAAAAATAAATAATTTTATAATAATTTTTTAAAAAATTATAATAATATTTTTATAAATAAATATTTTAAAAATATTTTATAATAGATAATTATAATATTAATTTTAATATATAAAAATAATTATAATGTTAATTTTTTATATGTGAAAATAATTACAAAAATAATTTTTTATAAAAAAAAATTTAGTTGTTAAATGATGTTGATTTTCGTTCCCGTTCCAATTCCTTAAAGAACTAAATACCTTCTTCAAATTTACATTCACTTTCTCATTTCTTCCAATTTTTATTCCGATTCCGATTCCAATTCTGAAGGACGAACCAAATGCCCCTAAATAAAATGGTTTGCGTACTGTACTGATATAGATTGCTTTTAACTACAAGATTCATTCTTAATAAGCTATATACATAAATATCATGATTTTCTTTTGCATCTCTCCTTTTCTTTTAATTATCATTAATATTTTTAGATAATTTTAGATAGAATTTTATGTAATTTAAAATGCAAGTAGAGAATCAATATTTTGTTGATAGCCTTAATTTGTCTCTTTCCTCACTTTGTTATTTTGTCAAAATTCACAATGTGAACAAATCGCACATACACTCTTGGCGTTGAGAGCATCCCCAAAAGGGTGATATTTCTTATCAATTATTTTGTTTTTTAATAAATTATTTAATAGTTGGTATGTTGATTTAATTGTATGTATAATGGGGTGGATAAGGAGGTTGGTTAAGATTGAATGAATTGTTATTATTATTATTGTCTAACAATAATTCAATTCCTTGCTATCTCCCTGGCAGCAGGTTCTCTGCCATTTTTGCCCACACAGAACCAAGGTCTTCTCCCAGGTTATCCAATATCAAATCCATCATATTTGCAATTGCAATCCCAAGGTAATCTCTGAACCAATTTGGCCCAAACATGACTAAGTTCGATAGATTAATTGAAAACAATAATTTTCTAAGTTCTCCCGATCCAATTAATAGCACAAAAAAAAAAAAAAGTTTTGTAAAATCAGAATAAAAGTACACTAATAATTTTGATTAGTAGAATTAATGAAGTTAATTATCTCATTGATTAGTATTGTTTTAATATAAAAATCCTGTATCATAAAAGTGAATTCTGCAATACTTTGATTGTCATCTCCATGCATAAGCTTTTATAAATAGAGAGTGTAGAAGAAATATATGATATTTGTGTAAAATGACGAAGCATTGATAGGATTGTAGAAACATTATTGTATTTTGAGCAAATTACATTTTTATCTTCGAGATTTGACTTAATTTATATATACCTCCATCTTATTTTAAAATTAAATTTTTGCCTTCCTCTATTTTTGTTGTATTAACATTTTAAGGACTTTCATTAGTGTTAGGCTATTTTTTTTCCATTTATTGCTATATAAAAAACTAAAATATCCCTTTAAACAGTAAAATAACTATACTAAACTATAAAACACTATTAATATTTTAATCCTTTATATTTAATAACATTAAATACATACATTTCTACTTACTAGTAATATAGTTATAAAATAGTGTTTATAGTTAGTTATAGTTACTTACTCTTTGAAAGGATATTTTTATTTTTTATATAGCACTTAGCTGAAAATGGTGCTATGTAATTTGCTCTTGTATTTTACTCTTGTATTTTAGTGCATGTCTTTGTGTATAATGAAGACACTTATTTATACATAAAACTATAGCTAGTAAAAGACATAAAGAAAAATATATATATGACGTCAATTATCCTATAACTATGTTATAATTTAATTCAAATAACTTTGCTATAATATCTCGTAATGTTGCTATATATCTTTGATATCCCCGCATCCCCTTACAAACCCAAGATGGTAAGATATTTCCTAACCTAAGTTTCAAAGTGAAATCTTGAAACCGTTAAGGTGGATGCGAGTTGGTGAAGATATCAACAGCTTGAGCTTCAGATGAAATGGAAACAAATTGGTAATGCATATAATTATGCACAAAATGACAATCAATTTCAATAGTTTCGCACAAACTATTTTTTTTTTAAAATAATCGATATATTAATCAAACAAAATGAGGAATATCCTCACGAAAAAAAAAAAGAGAAATACAAGATGGCACTTCCTCCATGAAAATAGTCTCATGTTGGAGGGATAGTACCCAATGAGCCAAGTTATGAGCTACTACTTGTTAGCTTCCCAAGGCCAAGATAATCTACATTGTTTATATAGTATTTTAAATTTGTAAAAGGATATAGTAACTAATCTTTGTTGGATATTTTACTTGATTTCCAATAATTGAATCAGAATGTTCATGTTCATAATCGATTGGTTCCAATAGGGTCATGTCAGTGTAATTTTCTTCTTGTTACAACTAACCACGAAAAACTTGGAGGGTCTAAATGTTTGAAATCATCAAAACAATTAGCTTTATAAGGGTTAAATATTTGTGATATTCAAATTTTATTTCTTTTTTTCAGTTACTAAACTTAGACTTAAATATCATAGGTCTATCACCTAATCGGATTTTGATAAAGTAGTGACTGAAAAAGAATATTTTAGATATACTGCCCCACCGTCCTCCACCTTACCTAAGTATTAAGGCTAAATTTTCCTAAGGTTCCCCAATTTTTATTTTATTTTAATTTGTGTATTCAATTTTAATTTTTTTTGGTCAAAGAAACAATCAATGAAATTAAATCTGAATATCATGGTATAGTATATTCATTTGCAGGATGTTTACAAGGTCTTTAGGAACATAGCTCCATCTTTCTCTGTTTACAAACAAAAATTTGTTCCTTGTTAACCAATCGACAGCTTGATTAGCATCCTTATTGATATACTCTATTGAAATATTTCCTTCCCTGTAGTCATCCTTCATTTGCTAAATATGTTCGATAATAGCTGTTATCTCCCATTGGACATCATTAAGATTTCTCTTTGTGGCGTTTACTACAGATAGAGCATCTGACTCTATCAAAGCTTCCCGGACTTCCCTGTTCCTAGCATATCTTAGAGCTTCTCGTACAGCTTGGGCCTCTGCTACCATTGGAGACTAACACCGCTCTGATCTGGCCTCTGCTTGTATCACTTCTCCCTTAAAATTTCTGTAAATGCATGCTATCTGTGCAGCTTTCTTTTTGCATGCATCACATTTAATTTTAACTTTGCCCCCGTTAGGTAAGCTCCATCTCTGCGTTCTGCTCCTTACTGCAGCCTTTTGCTGAGTTAATGCTTCTTGATTTAGCAGCCATTCTCGCCACTGTGATTGGGCTCTGTTCACAGTTTCCTTTGGGTCTTCATCTTTCCCATCAAACATCTTCTGATTTCTCATCTTCCATATTTGCAGCATAGTGCAGCTATTAGTTTTAACTTCCTGTCTTCAACATCATTCCCGAACAACTCCATTATTTTTCCAACCATAAACCAAAAGACCGAAAACTCTCTTCATTTGGTCGGTAGTTCAAAGTCGAACCAAACCACACTCTTTTTGCTTGTGGGCATAGGAAAAGTAGATTTTTCAAGAGACTCTTCATGGTTTTTGCACACTTGCCATGTTGAGTCTAATGGTATCCCTCGTTTTGCCAAATTTATGTTAGTTGCTAGCGAGTCTTTCATACATCTCCAAATAAAAAATTTGATTTTTTTTCGGAGCTTGTAATGACCATGTTGATTTCCACACTTTGTGATCAATGTTGGTCGATGAGAACGAAATTGCAGCTTCTCGATTACTGCTCTCTAATTTTTTGAGTAGGTTATAGCCTGACTTAAAGGAATAGTTCCCCCTTTTATCATAGTGCCAGACTAGTTTATCGTGCCCCACTATGCCTTTGATTGGAATTTGTTGAATTGCCTCCCTTTCTTCCTGATTAAAGAGCTATCTCAAGGCTTCCTTATTCCACTGCTAGTGTTGAACATCTATCAAGTCCCGTACAAAGTAGTATTGAGTTCTTGGTGGTGCAGCCGACTGGACTTTGAAGTTGGGTATGGTCGGTATCCATCTATCATCCCAAATTCAAATTGAATTACCAAACGAAACATTCCATCTACAACCATTCAACAAAGTTTCCCTTCTTTGAATCAGGCTTACCCATAGCCACGAGGGTCTGTGTCCTATCTTGGCTTCCAACAGTGACGAGTGGGGGTAGTATATGCTTCGTAGCAATTTGGCGCTTTGCGATTGGGGATTTTTTAAGAGTCTCCAGCATTGTTTTGTAAGAAGGGCTTTCTTCTACGAAGCACTGACACTTCAAATAGGATGAAATATCCGTATCGGATATTTTTTGGACACCGATACATACCCGACACGGCTGGACATGTATCCTATTATTTATTATTTTTTTATTTTTAGGATACGGGAAGGACACAGCTGGAACACGTGGAGGACATGGTAAAATACTTTTAGGATGCGGCTGGACACTTTTTTATGACATTTTTTAGCCCCATTTTTTGTATAATTTAATTTAATTTATTTATTAATAATTAATAATTAATAATTAATAATTTAATTTAATTAATTTAATAATATATTTAATTGACCACTTTTTATGTTTGCCTTATATATGGCAATAATAGATAATTAATTAAATTATTATATCAAGTGTTTAAATTTCATAGAGTTTCTTTTTTATCACATGTAAGTGTACACTAGCTTTATTTTTTTTTAACAAATCATCTTTATATAATAGAAAATAATACATTTTATGTATATATATATATAAAACGTGTCTTGTCCGTGTTGTGTCCTTAAATTTTGAAAATTGTCGTATCACCGTGTCCGTGTCGTATCGTATCCGTGTCCCATGTCCGTGCTTCTTAGGCTTTGTTAAACAAGGACATCTCTCTAAAACCCAGTCCACCTTTGTTTTTTCCTTCGTCAGAGTGCTTCGTGCCACCCAATGGATTTTCCTCCTACCTTCGTCTGGAGACCACCAAAATCTGTTTATAAGTTGTTCTAATCTTTTTGCTATTGTCTCAGGTATTGTGAAGACCATCATAATATAGGACAAGATTGATTGAAGAACTACCTTAACTAGCACATCCCTCCTTGCAAGTGACAAGTACTTTGCAGTCCATCTTAGTATTTTTTGGGCGACTCTTTTCAACAAGGTTGCTACATAAGTTGATTTTCAATCTCCCCCACTCTACCAGGACTCATAGATATTTTGATAGGGTTGGTGACTGTAGCACTTACAACATATTAGATATATTAGCTCTAATTGCTAATGGGGTTTTAGAGCTAAAAA
The DNA here is from genome assembly GCA_949671775.1 of Mallotus repandus. Classification (NCBI taxonomy): domain Eukaryota; kingdom Viridiplantae; phylum Streptophyta; class Magnoliopsida; order Malpighiales; family Euphorbiaceae; genus Mallotus; species Mallotus repandus. Next base: position 29,326 of record CATIWM010320190.1, on the reverse strand, counting down.
GGATAACTAACTTTCTGAAATTGACTTTTGGCCCTGATGCTAAGCAGTATTGGTTGAGAATTCTTTTAATGTTCCATACTTCTTCCGTTTCGGCTCTCCTTAACAGAATTGTGTCGTCAGTGAATTGCACATGAATGATGGCTTCGCACCTCCTATTTATTTTGTATCCTACCCGAGCTTGAGCTTGTTGAGCAAGGATCTTGAAAGCACATCTGCCACTAGTATGAATATATACGTAGAGAGGGGGTCTCCTTGGCGCAGGCTTCTAGATGGTTTGAAGTAGTCTTGTTCCTTGCCATTTATTAACATTGCATAGCTCACCATAGATATGCAATTCATTATGAGTGTAACCCATCTAGTGTTAAATCCCATCTTTTCTATCACCATTTTAACAAAACTCCAGCTAACTCGGTTATAGGCCTTCTCCATGTCGAGTTTGATGGCCAAATGGTTCACTATAGAGTTCTGTTTACTTTTAATACCATGTATGGCTTCATGGATAATAATTATACTGTCTTAGATGGTTCTTTGTGATATAAATGTTGTTTATTGCGGAGTAATGATGTGATTTAGGAAAGACCTCAGCCTATTTGCCATTGTCTTGGCAATTAGTTTGTAGCCGAAGTTGCAATAACTAATGGGCCAGGACTCTGATATAGTCTCGGGAGATCGCACTTTTGGTACTAAAGAGATTAAAGTTTTGTTCATCTCAGGGTTCAAAATACATGAGTTAAAAAATTCCTTGACCATTCTAACCACATCAGATTTAATAGTTTGCCAATTAGATTGGTAGAACGCACCTAGGAATCCGTCTGGTCCGGATGCTTTTAGTTTACCCATTTGAAAAACTGCTTCTTTCACTTCGTTTATAGAGATTGGTGCCAGAAGGGATTGGTTCGTTGTCTCCGTCACTAGTTGGAGAAGGCACTCGATTACTTCCTGCTCAACTGGGTTTTGTTCCTCTCTGTAGAGGCTCTGGAAGAATTCCTGTATTTCCTTTTTTATAGTCTCCCCCTCTAATAGCCATTCACCTTTAGAGTCTATTATCTTGATGATTCCGTTTTGTGATCTTCTGTGAACTGTTGACATGTGAAAGAACTTAGCGTTCTTGTCACCCTCCCTTAACTAGTCAATTCTCGACCATTGGATCCAGTGTAGTTCTTCCTTATTCTAGAGATCATTCGATCATTGCCTCATCACTTGTATCATCTCTTTTATATCTTCATTTAATTTCTCTTCTTGTAATTTATTTATTTGGCTTTTCACTTCTTCAATCTTCTTCCTTGTATTCCCAAATTTTTGTTCTGCTTCATTTTGAGAGAGACTTGGAGCAATCCCGTAGTTTTGTCGATATATCCTTTGAAATCCTTGCATTCTTATCTCTTTCTCACACCTGCCTTATTATTTCTTTACATCTCACATCTTTTTCCCACTTAATTTCATATTTGAACCTTCTCCCCGCCATTTTATGTCTACATTATTGTTGTATCACCAAAGATCTATGGTCTGATGCGCCAAAGCCCTTATGGATAACGAGAGCATTCTCATACGTTCTTCTCCACTCTGTCGATGTGTAAGCTTTGTCTAATCTTGCCATGATTTGTGCACTTCTACACTGCCTGTTATGCCATGTGAATCTGCTCCCCTTGAAATTTGGCTCTGTTAGTTCGATTAGATCTATGAACTCTATTAATAGTTTCCCTTGAGACCAACTAAACCTAGCCCCTCGTTGCTTGTCTCTTGGGTCATTAAGCATATTAAAGTCGGCAACTATCAGCCAAGGATCTTTCCTACCTGTGATAAGGCTTTGTAGCTCTGTCATAGTTCTTCTCCTCTCATTTTTCTCCGGTCCCGTAGAAACCTGGAAAAAACCACTCATGGTCCCCTTTAATGCATATATCTATGAAGTTATTAGATTTCCTCTGGATCTGGATATATCCCAATCTTCTTTCTACCATATACACAACCCACTTGCTTTCCCCACCTGCTTTCAATTGGTTTGTATAGTCGGATAGACTATAACATATAGTGGATTACTATTATCTACTACCTACAGGGCTGAGGACGGGATGGAGAAAATACCGAACTAAATCGAAGTTCTGAAATAAAAGACATTAAAACCGTACTGAACTAAATAATTTTAATCCATAACTGAATCGAATTGAATTTTATGACTAATTTGGTACGGTAATTGATATTTATAAAAAATTGAATTGAGAACCGTACTGAACTATACCGAACCAAAAATTGAATGTAATACCGAATATTAATTTAATAAGTAATACATAGATATTAATAAATAGTATTAACTTAATTATATACTTATAATTATATTGCGAAATAATATACATATGTATGATAATAGACGATAAAAAGTAATATATTTTGTGATTAAAATATAATATATAAATTGTTAACAAAATATTTTTATTAATATTATTATCATTGTTGCTACAACAACTACTATTCAATTAACAAGTCAAAATATGAAATGTTTATTATATTACAATTTGAACTTAAGATATAAAAAAAAAAAATTAACATTGCATTAGTTTCAAATAATTCAATTAACAAATAAGAATATGAAATGTCTATTACAACACACTTTAAATTTAAACTATGAGAAATAAGAAAATTATTATTATTATCAACAAGTAGTAAAAATGTGGAATGCTCGTTATATTTCAATTTAAATTAAAAATATTTGAATAAGAAAATTAACATTGCATAATTTCAAATTTTATAATTTTTAATTAAAATATGTTGTTATTATCATATTTGATAACTTATTAATTATTTTTTTAGTAAGTAATATAACCTTATTGCTATTATTTAAAATTAATGAGCTAAATAATATTATTATATTTAATAATTCATTAATAATTATTGTTATTAAGTAATATAATCTTATTAATATTATTTTAAATTAAAGAAGTAAATAATATTATTATAATTATTATTTTGCTACATAATAATATGTAGACATATATTCTAGATAACCAAAACAGCATAGTTTTGCCTAAAACTACTTCGTTTTGTTAAAGTAAGTAGTGATTTAAAAAAAAAATATAGGTTATTTTTATTAATTAAAATATATTGTTATTATTATATTTAATAATTAATTAATTATTATTGTTGTTAAGTGATTTAATCTTATTGATATTATTTAAAAATAATGAGGTAATTAATTATTATACAATATCCATATAATAACAAAAACGATATAACTAAATATAATTTTAATTTATTTGTGAATAATAAATGTAATTCTAATTAATAATATAAATTTGTCTATTACGTAAATTTTCAAATTTCCATTTCGGACAGTATCATACCAATCTTTTCCGATAGAACCGAATCTCCATACCGAACCGTCCCGAAAATGAAATGGTACCGGTATCGAACTATTCCGAAAAATAGAATAGTACCAGAAATTTTATTTTTAAAATTCTCAAAATATGGTACAATTATGGAAATTTTAAATCCCTAAATTTTCTTGACCCGTGCTCACCCTTAACTTCCAATAAAAATAAATGAAATGGTTTGAGTATTGTATTGATATATATTACTTTTACCTACAAGATTCATTCTTAATAAGCTATATATATAAATATCATGATTTTCTTTTGCATCTCTTTTTCTTTTAATTATCATTAATATTTTTAGATAATTTTAGATACAATCTATATCTATATATATATTAAATCCTGAGCCTTAAAGCCATTAAGCTAAAATTTCGACAAATATCTATATCATATTTGAATATTCATTCCAAGAACTAATGAGTCAAATTATTAAAAATAAAATATTTATCATATTTATTTAGTATTATTTTGTAACTAAAACACTATTATATATATCTCAATACTCTTTAAATTCTAAAGATATTTATATACTACATATTTTTTACCTTAAATCGTTCAAATATTTTCTTCACAATATTAGAAATTTTATTTTTTCAAAAAAAATTTAAAGTATAATAATTATTTAGTATTATTTTTCAACTAAAACACTACTATATATACTATAATACTAATATAATAATTTTAAAAACTAATCTTATTATAACTAAAAAATTATGGTAACAAAAATTAAATTTATAACTAATCTTATATTTTGGTATTCACTTCTAAAACTTTATATATAACATCAATAAACTTCAGAGTAAACATCTATACTATTTATTATACTATTAATAGAAATTTATTATATTATTTATTTATGCTAAAAAATTTTATCACACTATTTTTCAATCTATATAAACCCTCTATGTAAATTTTATTATATATATATTTATCCTATAATTTAATTTTTTCACTAATATAATATATTAAAATATAAATAAATAATTTATTAATAAGTAGTCTGCGCGTTGTTATATAATTTGAAATGCAAGTAGAGAATCAATATTTTGTAGATAGCCTTAATTTCTCTTTCCTCACTTTGTTATTTTGTCCATATTCACAATGTGAACAAATCGCACATACACTCTTGACGTTGATGTTAACAAAAAAATACTCTTATATTGAAAATCAAATACAAAAACACAAACTCTCCTTTTCTTCTCCAAACGACCTCTCCACACTCAATTCTGAATTCTAACAATGCAGAAGCTTTGCTTCTTGTTTTTCCCTCTTATTTTTCGTTGTATATAACACACAATGGGAGGGGGTATTTATACTAACTCAAGATTAATACAAACTACAAAAACACACCTAACACATACCTAACATTGACTTATACATTCAATAAAAATCACACATTTATGACACCATTTTCAACAATCTCACCAACCATTGACCTATAATTTATCATGTGTAAAATATTAGAAGCTTCTTTAAATTGGACTTTATTGTTTTGGATTGAGTTTTATGTAAACTTGGATTTAAAACAAGTTTATATTTCAACAAGTTTGATAATTAAATTTTTGCTAATAAAAATTAGTCCAACCCACAAAAAAAATAAAGCAAACAAACATATATATGACTTAAATATCAAAATGGTCAATATAATATATGTATAAATGTGTGTGACAAATTATATGTCAAATATTCAACATATTATTTCTGATTTTTTTTTTTAGGTTCCCTCGTAGAGTCTACACATTTCTAGAGTAGAGTAAGACTTATTTTTTAAGAGTTTAAATCTAAGTATTAAGCGATCAACTGAAAATTAAGTAGTCAAGTGACAAAAATTCCCTTTAAAATATAAAAGATTAAATTCTGCATAATAATAAAAATAGTAGAATTTATTTCGAATATATTTTTTCAAAGGGAAAATATAATTAAAAATATTAATCTTCAAAATAGATTGAAATGAAGTACTTAATCTTTTTTTTAATGTAGGTCATCCATAAATGTCATCTAAGTGATACCTAGTACTTCATCGAAATAACTATTGGTTAGTTCAATTTAAATTTTACTTAAGTAAATACCACTTAAAATAGTAAGTTAAAATATTTAATTTAAACTTTGTACTTAATACATTCAAACATTAATCTTTTAATAATTTTAATTGTGTTAAGTTAATATATTGACAAATGTTTAATATAAAAATTTTATTTCAAATAAAAAATCAACATATATGAATTTTAACAATTTTTAATAACTAAAAGTAATTTTATATTTGATATTTAAAATTTTTTATATTTATGATGTTTTTATATGTATTATTATCTACTTTATTAATTACGCTCAATTTTACCAAATACATCTAGGTCTGAAACGAATTTCCTTCAAATCCATGGTTTTTGTCCACCTCAGCTTTTCTTTTCTTGTCAAATTAAAATGGAAAAAAGCATCTCAGGCACCCCCACATTTAATTTTTTGACATTGCACCCATGCATATTTATTTTGATACATTAAACCACTGCTTTTTTTTTTCTTGATACATTGACCCCTTTTTTAACATACGTGTTAATAAAGATAGACGACCTCAAGATCAACTGTCCATGTATTAAAAAATGCTTAGTAGGTGCCACTGTGTTATTCACATCAAACACCCATAATTTACGCTATTGTGTACTATAAATATGTTATAAATGGACTAGGGTTAGTATTTTGTTCTTCTTCTTCTTTGAAAAAAGGATGCTCGCTTGTTCATTTCAGAAGGCAAACATGAACTGCATTTGTGGATATTTAGTTGCGCTTTATGTTTGTACAAGCTATATGGACACAAGGAGATAATATTATGGATACGGTGCTGAAAATGTAATTTTCTTGAAATTTTCAATATCAATTTTAATTTCAAAATTTCAAGTTATTAGACTTGTATTCTATGAAATTGACAGGATGATGATTGTGGATATTGCTTTTGGTTGGATAAAGAGTGCACAATGCATGAGACAATGTACATCAATGACCTAAAAGAAGCTTATGATTTTGTGCAAGAGATAAATAATGCTTTATGTCAAGCAGCAAAGTCACATACATTAGAAGATAAAACAGAAGAACTTCAATTAGAGATAGATGCCCTTAAAGGAGAGAATGAAAAGCTAGAGATGGACAGTGATAATAAGTACACAAAAATTCAGTTGTTTCATAGTGTAGTTAGAGTGCTAAAATCATAGAAGTAAGATATGATGGAAGATATGGGCTTGTTGTATATAAAGCAATATTACTTAAAAGAAGAATTAGAGATGTAGTTAGACAAAATTGTAGATTTGAAGTCAATTATTGCAGATGTTGAAAAAGCTTGCCATGATCCCAAAAAAATGAATTGAAATGGTTCCGAGTGTTGTTTTAGCAATGTAATATGGTTAGAAATTCTTAGGATCCTCAGTGATGTATTCCATCTGAAGACTATTTACTTAATGAAATGACAGTCCTATTAGTTCTATGTAAATGTGTTAAATGTTTTAATAAAATTGTTATATTTACTATTTAGTGTGAATCTACTATATGTAACAAGGCTTAATTGCACACAAAAAATGATATGAAATAAGTCAAGATAATTTGTGTTTGGTAACGAAAATAAGTTGGTAACGAAAATAAGCTTTAATTAAGGATCAATAAAATTGAACAAGAAGTTGAAAAATAATTCTGATTTTAATTACATCACATTATTGTCCAAATGACCAATGAATGACATGGTAAATACTAACGCAACTCCTAATTGTCATACCAATCCAAAAACACAGGTTTAGGTGTAATGGCAGAGTCTGAGATCAAAAAAATTGTTAACAAGATACACGTAGATACATCTTGATGCCAAAATACAAGCATATGCTAACAAAAAAAGTGTTCACAACAAATTATGGTTTCTATATTAGTAGCATGCTCTCCTTGATTTGAAATCCTCTTGCCCTTAAAGAAGCACCTTCTAATGTTTTCATGAATATGATATTTTTGATATAATTGTGATAAACTATTAGGACAGATTCTTTTCCCTTATCCTTTTTTTAAATAGTGCTTTAGAAGGTGTTGTTAGATTTGTCTTTGGATTTGGTTTAAAAAATGCATCTTTGTTTGATGTTGTAGTTGGCTTTGTTATAGATCGCTTGGTTGGTGCAGATGGCTTCCTTTGGACATGCACATTATGACTCTTGTACCCACCAAATAGAGATCTTGAAAAATTTGATATTTGAAAACGCAACTAGACAAACATTAAGTAATGGCCTAAAATGTCAACATCTTCTAGAGGTCATTAATATAATTAATCTATACTTGCAATAATCCAACTCTAGTTTTAAGATTGACATAATAACCTGGACCAAATGATATCTTGTTGTATTTCTGAATTAGGGGGTGGTTTTTACTCTAACATTGTTGGTTGATACTAGTTGAGATGCACTCTAATTAGTTCCACTACTCTTGTACATTTTGTTCAGGCTGAGAATAAATTTCTATGAGTATCTTTTTCTTCTGATTTTATTTTTTAGTGGTAGGATCATTATCATCAGGTTTCTTTCTTTTTTGACTTTGTAGTTTTGGTGTCTTGCAAGAAGCAATAGAATAAGGTTGGTTTCTAAATTCTGAATTAGCAAACAATACTAAATAAGGTTAGTTTTGTTGGGTTTTGTAATATATATACAACAAAAAAATAAAATTTTAAACATACAAAAACTCACCAGGATCCATGAAATTCGATTAAATCTTACCACACACACACATATATATAACATTGAATCTATTTACAATTACATTCAATGAATCTGGACATTTTTCAAATTCAATGAACCTAGACATAGTTAACCTAAAATCTATTTTAGAATTGTTCTAAGTGCATGATCCTATAGATTCATATAACATTGGTAGTGAGTCTAAATTTCAGACTTATAAATCATAAGTGACATCTAGTAAGACATTATGATTACCAAAGTTATGTGCAAGTCAATTAATAGACATAACCTATAATACAAATATTATTACTGTCCTTTTGTCATATAATATCTCAATTGAACATAAGGCATGGATTGTGTCATCTTTATATAGTTCAATTAATTATTTCTTGATCTCTAAGTAGATTGATATAGAATGATGTTGATAACATTTATCAATTCACTTTCGTACAACCATGCATTTTTTTAATCTAACTTATCGAGGGCCCCCTAAGATATATTTCTCATAAGTATACGGGGGGACAAATTCATTCACAACCATTCATATTCCTCTATACAATTTACTTTATATCCATCAATAATTTGTATACTCATCCTACTATAGATAATGTTGGAGCATATTAAAACATAAAGCTAATCATATTAGAATCCATGATGATTTTAGGGCAGAGGACTAAAATAATACTATTGTAATGAAAATTATAAATGACAACAATCCATGTTAGTATTTTCATATCAGGTCGGTCCAATACCATATTTCTCAAATATGTATTTATGTATTTGACTTAATATCTCATATTTATGACCAGTAAAATATAACTATTAGTCAAATTATATACTAATCTTTATTCATTATTATTCCAACTATAATGATCAACTAGGGATAATTTCGAATAAAAATCATTTGATATAAGAATTTTACTATCAAGTCACATACTTAATGATCTTAGTGAGAAATAACTATTCATAGAATCCATTAAATTGATATCACAACGTGATAAAAAAAATAACTTTTTTATTAATTTAATGAAATCATGACATAATCCAAAATGTAAATATTATACAATTGGCCTAGGGTAAAACACTAATAAATTTACCTTAGCTATCCATATAGGGCACCCCTGCTATTGTGGCCATGTTTGTTGCATAATTTACATGTCATCAATCTCCCTATTCTTGGTAATTTACCTATCTTAGGCTTATTTACTTCAACCTTGTCCTTCTTTTTATTGACTTAGGCTTGCCATGTATTCTTTTAAACTTATGAAGCTCAAGTCTGTTCGTCTCACTTTTTGGCTAATGTTCATATCCAATAATACAATTAATTATACTGTTGTATCCCTTTAAGTAGGTATCCTTTGCATACAAATGAGAAAAATAGTTCTTCGGATTCTCATTGGCATGATAAATGGCAACAATTGCATGTGCACAAGGTATGACATTAAAGGCCCATTCCTTTCATGTGCAACTAGCATATGCCTTTTTCACTGTGTGCTTATTTTATGTCTCATATATATTGGTTAATTCATAGTCACTGCCCTATTCCATTCAACATTTTAATCATAGGATTTTACTTTATTTTTACAAGAGCTCTAGGGCAAACATCCAATATCCAACTTTTGATAGAATTTTTTCTTATTTTATAACTTGTTTACCACCTGAAACCTAATTTCCTCCAATATAGTAATAATAGACTTGCACCTTGCTTCCAAAGCTCATTCATTGAATGTCTCTGAGAGGTTGTTGTCAACATCACATTTGACATTTATGTTGAAAAAACCCTTACTCCACTTATCAATTGGATAGTGTAGGACATCGTTCGGAATCCCATCTCCTAATTTTTTAAGAACTCCCAAATTAGCTTTCAAAACCTATACATATGATGACCTTACACAGTTTTTAACGGCAATCTTCCTCCTCCCTCCCCCCACCACAACCCAATTTTTATCTAGTATTCATAGATGTGTTTAATACACATCTTATGCTTAGTTGCTGGTAACAACTCTTTCATTGCTATCTTCAAACCCTTAGACAAAATAATGACAACATTCATTAGTTCCATGTGCAGATAAAAAAATAATGGTAACTAAATAAATAAACATTAAATTTATTATAATGTACCTTTTGCATGTTTGACACAATAGTGATGCCCTCTCAATCTCCAAGCTCAAAATCATACTTCAAACACCCATGTCACCTTTGTTTCCAATTGCACAACCTCCTATGCAATTAGAAATATTTGCTTGTTTCCATCTCTACCCACAATACATAAAAGTTAACTTTTGCACACCCCTTTAAGGAAACAACTATCTAGTCATATTATATTTCTACACCTAGCCAACCATCCCTTCTTACATGTAACTAAACAAACATAAAACCTAGTAAATAATGGCCTTCCATTAAGGTTTTTAGAACATGATTTTGCAAAACATGTTGAACCTTGATTTGTTTTACTAATAGCAATTGTATATCATGCAGCCTAGCATACTCTTCAATATAGTTTCCCATCAACTCCTTAATTACTTTTTTTTGGAATTTCTACAAGCTATGAGACTAACATCCATTTTAAGTTGAACTTTGACTATGGCTCTAAGGTCCTTTAGTTTTATATTTAGCTTGGAAATGATTCTAATTTTAAAATATTTCCTAATATATTCACTCCTATAGAAATTGCTTTTATTAGTTCTTTCACACTTATTATGAGGGTAATGGGTCTTTATTATTATAGTATTAGTTACATTGTATACACCCACATGTAACATCCATGAACGATATTTTTTACACATGCGACCCTTACTCTCCTAGGTTCATTTTTTATGTAATAAATTTGCAACCCTTTAACAACTGCATGTTTAGTAACAACATCCCTCATTTTTTAAATGTTCTTAAATGTAATTCCTAAGCAAAGCACATGAATGGTTGAATTTGGGTTAAAGTTGTCATTACTTTTGGTTTTAGACTTTAGGTCATGCACAACCTCATTATCAGTATCACTAAATTCACTTCTATTTTGAAAGCTATTATAGTAAACACTACCATTTCCATCACGTAGTTCAACTACATCCTCAATGTCATCTATTTTATTTATTCATCATCTTTTTGGTCAGGGTCAAATATGATATCTACATTAATCTTCAGCACATTTTTAGTCTTACACCTGTACTGTCTAACATTATTCTTAGCATCTTGCAACTCATCATCCTAGTCATCAGTTATTTACACAAATCTTATCAAATGTTTGATGAGTGCCATACTCAGGTAATATAAAATCCTCAAGTTCAATGTGTTTAAGGTAATTTTGACCCACAAAAGTGTTGTTTATCTTAATTTCACTATCATTATCCACCTGCTTAATGGTTTTAGTGAAAGGAAATGTGGAGTTATTCATTACTTTAACAAATAGTTGCTTAATTTTTGTATCAGACACCTCACCAGCATTTAGACGCTACTCAATGAAGAACTTTGATCTATCTATATCTCTAAAACCAATACCAATTGACATTACATCTACATCATTTTTCACTAACATAAATTATCCATAAAAAACTATCTTATAAAACAAACCACTAACACTATTGGACCCCAAATCCTTGACATATGATATTATATTAGGAAAAAAAAAAACAAATCTACATCCAAACATTCATGAGCTACATGACATTCACCTCCTATATATGTTGAATTTTCTTAACTAAACCGACCCCCAAGATATATAACCAATATCAGATTACTATTCATGTTTCCTCAATAAACCTTAAGACATTAAAGAAGAAATATAAATAAATTAATACAAGACACTTCAACAATAAATATATGAAATGTTGGACAACAGCATATATAATGCAACAAACATCTAGATGAATAAGAAATATTTTACACATAACTGCGAGAATCAAGAAATGTTATTTGCATATTTTATTACACAATAATACATGTTTTTATTAAAAATAAAAAAGTAATAAATATCTAACTACAACAACACCAAATGCAAACCCTAAATCATAAATAATATACAAAAAAACAACAAACAATAATATAATTCAAAAGCAAATAGACATAGTAAACCAGAAAAAAGAGCAACATCAAACCTTCAACAGCAAACACAGTGGGACCACTTTACATACATAACAAAGACATCAAACCCTATAAAGCAAACTCAATGGGAGACCGATAAAAGACATAGGCAAAGACATATATATCGACAAATTTAAAAAATAAATACATACATAAATACAAGCTTTTACTTTTTCATATAGTGAATACAACAATAAAGACACTGACCCATTCAAATCTCCAAACTTTGTTTGATAGTTTTAGAGGATGGCATAAAAAAGAGAGAATAACATTTAGCAATTTAGGGATTTTGTCACCAATGTTTAAGCGATTAGGGTTTGCAACTTAAGGATTTCAAATTAGTAATAAAAAGCTAAATGAATCAAGATTAGGGTTTACAGATGAATTAGGGTCGATGATTTCAAGGGGAGATTTGATATGAAATGTGCTTTCTATCCCCAGTCCAATTTTATTCAACAATATTCTGATCCACAAGTGGAGTATTAGTCACCTTAACAATGTCTTCCATATTTTTAGATGATAACATGTAAAGTATATGCACCAACAATCCATCAAAAAAAGGTCAATGTGTCAAAAAAGTGTAGTGGTTCAATGTTACAAAAGCCCCAAATGTTTTTTTCCAATTAAAATCATGAAATACGTTTATGAAAAAAACTGTAATAATTTTGTTATCATGACGAGGCTAGCACATCATCAGAGCCCCTAGTTTGGTGCAAATTAAAGAGAGAAATTAAAAGTAGAAAATAAAAAAAATGGGGATTGTTACAGAAAAGTTTTTTTCCTTTTTATCCTTAAATTTTAATATGATGTAATAATTTGATCCTTCAATTTTTTAATTATTTTAGATTCAAAATTTTAATAATAACTAAACTTTAAACACCTAACATATATTTATCAATACATTAACTCAAAAATTAAATTGTAATTTTGATACTTTAATAAATTTTTAAAATTTTATTATATATACATATTCTACTTAACTTTATTAATTTTTGCTTCATTTAAAATTATTATTTATTTAAAATTAAAGAAATATATAAAATATATAACTTTAAAATAAGATAAAATTAATGAAATCAAACATAAAAATATAAATACAAAATAAAATTCATAAAATCAATGAATTTATCAAAATTTTAATGTACATATTTTTGAAATGTTCATGGAGATATTTGTAATTGTTGACAATTTAGTCAAAATTATGATATTATATTTAAAATAAATTAAAACTTAAATTATTGAATGCAAGTGTTAGCTTTTATAAAATTAAAAAAATAAAATGTATTATCTATTAAAATTCTTAATAAATTTTTTAACAAAATTAGGTAAATTATTGACCGAATCAAAATTTAGAGATATAAAAATTCTATTTTTAAATAAGAGAAAGAAAGTAAAAAACTAAATTAAACCTTATAACGAAAAATATAATTTGCTATTATCATATTTATATTATAAATAAAGTTAAAATGAGGTGTAATTTCTCTTTAAAAAGAAAGAGGTGTAATTATCAACTGAAAGACCCAACAATCACTACCCTATTGTTTACGTTGTGTTCATATGTGTGGCACAAAAGTCATCTGCATTGATCTTTATTTTGTAATTCTCTCATTGAAGAAGTCTTTATTTTGTAAAGCACGCATACGCCAAAAAAAAAAAAAAAAAAAAAAAGGAAGTCATTGTTCTCATGAGGTGCATTAAATGTTGAACACGAAGCCACATTTGAATTTTTATATGAATAGATTTAAAACCAACGAAATAAAATATAAAGTTATCTCAATAATTAGAGCTACAGTTTTACATAATGAAGCATTAAGACTTGCATAATTAAAAATATTACAATTTGAAAAATGGAAGACTAACATATAACTAAAATTAAAATTTCATCTATATAAACAATAGAGATGACACAAGTAATTCAACATACATCAAAAAATACTATAAATAATTTCTAAAGTGTAAAATTTGATATCTGTCATCATCGATTTTAAGAAGAGAACTGCTTTTATTGTATAATCTATCAAAATTTAAATTATATCATTCCAATTAATAAAAAAATTACTGTGAATGAGTTAGAAAAATTTAATAATAGATAAGTCGTACTAAATTTCTAACAGTTTTCATAAAACTTATGGTCATAGCATACGCATCTAGAACTATAAAGAAAAAGATACTTGTCAGATAATTGATTTGAATATCAAGTAAATTGTACAAAAATTGTCGAAACTCTAAAATTCTCGTTGAATTTTGGGTAAATCTTACCAAGAATTGTTGAGTTTGTGTGTTAGAATTCCAAATCAAGCACAAAAACATCCATCCACAAAGGGCGACCAAAATTAAAAAGTTGTCAAAATTTTTGAAATGATTTTATTGCAGTACAAATATTTATATTTATATAAATTAAATTAGAACCGTTGCATTAATCTTTATTTAATTACAATAAATGATTTTTCTTTTTTTGTGTGTATTCAATACCTATAATATGTATTAATAATTATAATTAAATAAGTATTAATTTAAATATTTTTAATTTTATTTATATAAAAACATGTGTATGCATAAAAAAAGAACTCAATTATAAAATAGACTATAAATTTTTCAAATTAGATGAAATAAGAAAGCAAAAAATGCTCATGGGCTAGGCATATCTAGAGGTTGGAGGTTCTAATCTCACCTCCTTCTAACCCATATATATGTAGTTGTTCAACTAAAGAAAGCAGAAAATACTGATGTAAAATAAAATTTTAAAAATAATAATTGTATGAAAGAGATTTTTATTGTTGGTCTTTGCTGTTGAAGGTAAGCAACCGCAGCCTGCAAGAAAGAAGGTCGGCTGCTTTTTTTTTTTGAGAGAAAATTTAAGAAGGGTAAAGTTTTCCTTATAATTTGTTCTATGAAACGACTCAAGAAAGAGAATATCATTAATTCAAATAATTTTAAACTATTTGATTATTTTGACATAAGTGGATAGACCATTAAGTAGTGGCACCATAAGTTTGAAAATAATAATAATAATATATAATAATAATAATGTGGTTGGGCAATGGAAACAATAATTGGTGAAGAAGTACTATTAATGATCTTTGTGGACCAAATTAAAAATGTTCTGCAAATTACAATCTTATATGCATATTTTGGCTCTTACCACATCACAAATATTTGTATTCATATAAATAAAATTAAAACTGCTAAATTAATTTTTATTTAATAATAATTATTAATTATCTTTATGTATTAATACTTATAATATGGAGTTATTTTATAATACAAATATGTGTATCTATATAAAAATAATTAGAACCGTACTAATTTAATTATAACTATTGATATATTTTATAAGTATTAGTACACAAAAATGATCAATAGTTATAATTAAATAAAAAAATAAATCCAACGACTCTAATTTCAATCGCATAGATACAAACGTTTGCACCATAGCAATAGTTCATATGATGTATCAGTAGTCATAATTAAATAAATATTAATCTAATAATTTTAATTTCATGTGTATAAATATACGCGTTTGTACTAAAAAATGACTCATAAATTTGATGTGTGCTACTATTTATTTGATATTTACTCTATTAGATGTGTTCCGGTATTATATAATGACTACACAAATCAAATTTCAATGTTAAGAAAATAAAAAAATTAAGTATTTTTTCAATTATATAATTTTGAACTGACAAAATTCATTCTTAAACTCCTAAACTTTCAAGTTTTACATTAAACGCTTAAATTTTAGTTGTATTAAAATCCCCATACTTTTGTTTTTCACTATTTCAGGACTTCTTTAAAATATCTTCTTTTTAAATTTATATTAAAGATCAAATTATTAAATTGTAAATTTTTTTTATCATTTTAATATAGTTAAATAACAACTTATAAATATATTATACATTTTTCATTAAATAATAACTTTAAAAAATAAATTGATTAAAAATAATTTTTTATTTTTATTTAAAAATATTAGTTTAAAGCTAAAAATATTTTTAATTCAAATTAGTAAAAATTATTATTTTGTTATTAGTAGGCATAGGGTGTTTTAATAATAATTAAATATAGTGATAATTCATTATTTTTATTTAAAAAAATTGTGTTTTAAACATATTAAAAATTTAACAATATGTTACCTTTTAATATTAGTACGTATTATTTTATAGGGATAATTGCTATTCTCCTTGTGTTTTAGCCTATTACACTATTTGATTCCTGACATTTGAAAAAATACTTATTCATCCCTGACATTTGCAATAGTTAACACTCATTAGTCCCTTTGTCAGGGATGAAATAATACATAAATTGTAAATGTCAATGATGAATAAATATTTTTTTAAATGTCATTGATGAAATAGTATAATAGGACAAAACATAGGAAAAAAATAACAATTTTCCTATTTTATATTTTATGATATTTGATCGTATTTTAAAAAATGATAAAATACAAGTAAATATTACTTGAGCATTTTTTTGTCTAATATAATGGTAGAATTTTACTTTACAAGTGGAAATTTTGATTGGGAAAAGCACAATTAAATATCCTGTGGTTAGATGTATTTTCACTTAAAAAACTGTGGTATTTTTCATAATATTTAAAAGTCTGTAGTTTGATTTAACAATTTTACTCAATAATATTATTAAAATATACAACATAATGTTAAAATGATGTGAATTTTTAATAAGAAAATTATTTATTAAGTAGTATGGCATGCAATTAACTAAAATAAATTCATAATTAATAAAAATAAGATATATTTTTATTTTATTAAGAATAAAAAGAAATAATTTTTAAAATAAACTTATAATATTTTTAAAATTTTTTAAATAATTATATTAATTGTAAATCACATGTAAAACATATTTATTATTGAAAAATATTGTTATATTAAAATTTTATTATAAAATAATGACCATATTAGTTGATAGGGTATTAAAGTGTCAGAAAATAAAACCACATTCTTTTAAATATCATGAAAAATAGTATAAATCTTTAAGTGAAAATATATCTAACTATATGGTATTATTTTGTAATTATCCCATTTTTATTTTGAAACCTCCCTTTCAATTCTTAGACATTGAATATGGACTTTTTGATCTCCGTCAGTGGGAGTTTGTAAGGAATAAGTATGATTGCTTATAATACTAAATAAAATATATTAATGCTAGCAATTACAATGCTAGCTATATACAATTATATACAATAAAAAACACAAGTAATATAAAAATAATTAAAAAAATTAACTTCAGCTCATCATTAATTAATTTTTAAAACACACAACAAATATCAAAAAATTTAAAAATATTGTTAAATTTTAATATTTTTAAACACAAAATATACTTTTCAATATATTTAATTATAATAAAAAATATTTTTGAATATTAAAATAAAATTTTTTATTGAATCTAAATAAAACATATATTTTACTTTTAAATGTATTTAAATAAAAATAAAAATACAAAATTTTAATTTATTGAACTACTTTCACAATTGTATAGCAATTTTTAAGCTGGTATTTAATTGGACCATTGACCAAAAAAAAAATTTTAATCTGGTAATTTGACTTCTTAACATAAGTTTAGGGAGAAAATATTTAAAAAGTTTCATAATTTGTGTAAAAATAAAAATAAAAAGGCTCAATGTAACGCAATTGAAGTTTAAGGATTTAATGCAACAAAAACTTTAAAGTTTAAGGATTTAAAAATGTGTTTTACCTTTTAAATTTTAAATTTTTATTAATTTTAGTTTGATGTTCAAGGAGATATTAATAGATAAGATTTTTTTTTTATCAATTTGGTGAAATAGATTTGAAATGTATTTGTAGTGTCAATGCTAGTTCTTTTTATTGAGATTAATATTATTATGTAGATACAAATTCCGTGAATGAAAATTAAAAAAGAATTAGGGACAAATAATAAATTTTATTGATCTTAAAAGTGAATTACAATCTCTAATGAAATTTATATAATGAAGAATTTAAATCTTTTTGATTCGAATCTCATGACAACAACGTAATTGAAGAGCCTTTATAGTTCGATCTTGAAACAACCTCATTGAAGAATTTTTATAGTTTGATCTTAATCAAATCGAATTTGATGGAAAACACTTTGATCATTTTGGAGGGCTTGAGTTTTGAATTTGACAAGGCTTCCAAACTTACATGAAAACCACACCTATTTATGAGTTTTTATATTTTGAAGGAATATCATTATTTAAATAAATATTTTTTATTTTTATAATTATAACTTATTTATTATTATTTTAATGACATTTTGGAAAAACTTAATTGACTACTAAAATAATTTAATTAAGATAATAAATCAAAATATTTAATTGGTCTAAAATTTATTATAAGTTTATTAGATTAAAACTATTTAATTAACCTAATTAAATTATTTAATATATCAAAAATATTTTATTAGTGTAAAAATAATTTCTAAAAATTTAACTTTTCTACATACTATTCTCACATGGAAAAGATATATTGATTTTTATGTTTCTTTATGCAACGCACGAGTAAAACAAAATAAACCTAAATAACACTTTTCAATATTGATGATAAGAAAAGTAGTTTTTTTTTTAAAAAATCTAATGTTTAGAAATGTAAAATGTTTTACACTTTGTATTGACTAGCATAGAATTTATATATACGTTTTCTAATTTTAATTCAATGGTCTAATATTATTTTTTTTAATAATTGGTCTAATATTATTATGAACATTAAAAAAAATTATGCTAAAATTAATTAGAAAAATATTATAAGAATAAGAATAACTACATAAAAATCTGTAATTTTTTTACATCTCATGTTGGATATATTATCTAAACCTGTTAAAAATACCATTTTAGAAATTTTTTTGCAGATTCGGACATCTAATTTAAAAAAAAAATTATTCGAATTCCAAAATAGTAAAAGTGAAAAAATTCTAACACCATTTATATATTTATCTCAAAATTACTTAAAAAAACAAATTTAGAATATATTATCATATGTCAATTTTTTTTAATACAATTTCACACTTTAAAAAAATATTTATTTATTTATTTATTTTTATGGGATTCATTAATTTCTGACTAATTCAATTAAATCTAAATAAGACTACAAAGATGATATTAATTTAGATAAAAATAGTCCAATGCAAGTTGATTGGATTAATTTTTGGTATATTTATTGCTTTTTTTAGTTAATAGAGATAATATGTGACCTAAATTTTGATGGATTGTATAACATGAGGCAGTTTTTCCCTTTAAATTAAAGGTGACAAAAATCAAACATTATACTTTAAAATGCCCTTAAAAAAGAATAGTAAAAATTGAACTCTGCACTCTAAAATGCCTTTAAAAATGAATTACCGTTTGACTACTCTCTCGCTGGCGCATATTTACTTTAATTTATATCATGAATCTCCCAACTAATAACCTACCCCACAGCTCTTCCATTAATTACTACTTGATATCAATGGCCAAAGTGAAACATATCATCCATAACTATTAATATCACAAGTGAAAATGAAAGGAAAATTATGAGTATTCTTTTCAAGTAAAGTTACACTATGTTCAACAATCAATAGGCCTACGCAAATAAATACTGGCCCTCATCTTCCTACCACTTCTGCAACTGTTGCAACATTAATAGAAAAACTTTCCATTTGCAATACAAGATCAAATTATCACTTTGTTTTGGATTTAAACCACAATATATGTAAAGATGTTAATTAGTTGTTTTACCATTTTTATATAATTATTTAAATTAAATTAGATTAGTCAGAAACTAATAAATTTTAAATACCTCTGTGTTTTTATTAGATACATTAGAAGCATGAGAGAAAAAGTCAGCCCCTTAAATCGCAGGAGATGAGAAGTCATTGTTTAAACTAGAAAAAAAAAAAAAAAAAGACAAAGAAACACAAACAAAAATCAAAGTCTATCATGAGTGAATGGCGTGCGAATATGGCTAAGAAAATGTGTGGAATCATGAAAATATTTGGTTTTGAAATATTCTAAACCGATTCATACGCCTATATAGGAAGTAAAAGAAAAGACCAAATTGATTACGCTTGCGAAGACAAATCCAGGACCTGGGAAATTGACACCCGCAAAATGAAGTTTTCCCTTCATTTTTCTTTTGTTGTCTTCTACACTTGGATTTCTAAAGGGAAATTAATAAATAAAGGTTGAAAAAATCATGTTATATTTTATTTATATTATGGAACCATTGGAATTTAATTTGTACATATTTTAAAATAATTTAAAATGTAAAGTTTCATATGGTGCTGCTTAAGTATATTTATATATTAATTTAAAGAACTACTTCAGTAGTGTAAAGTTTTAATAAATTTTTATATGAGAATATTTTATACTAAAAATATTTATATTAAATTTTCATCATGTCAAATTTTTATGTGGACCAACATCAGGAACAAAATATAAACAATAATTATTTTTATATATTTTTTAAATAAATTGAACTCAAAATTTAATTTAAGTAAAAATAATTTTTTACCAGTTATTTTCAACAGTTGGTATTGGTAATATGAAAATTTATAGTGGTGTACATGTTGAAAGGATTAGACATATTACATATGTTGGATTTAACGGTAAAAAATTTATAGTGGTGTACATGTTGAAAGGATTAGACATATCAGACAAACTGATACTAACATGTATAAAAATATTTGAAGTTGACTGTGAAGATGTATTTTAAAATTTTGAAAATAAAATAATTAATATTTAATATCTCAAGAAAAATAAAATATTAAATTTAAATATTTAAATATTAGACCATTGAATTAAAATTAGAAAACTTATGTATAATTCTGTGTTAGTCAATACATAAATTCGTCCTTTATAATATAATTTAAAGAAAGTAAATATACTAACAATTAATCCGACCAACTTGAATTGAGCCATTTTTGTCTAATTTATATTTTGAATTTGAGTCATGATGTAATTAAATTAGTTATCAAAATTTTTTTTATCATATTTTTAGTCTTATCTAAATTTAACTAAATTAGTCAGAAATCAGTGAATCTCATAAATAAACAAATATCTTTTTGAAGTATGAATTTGTATTGACAGATGATAATATATTCTAAATTCGTTTTAAGTAATTTTTTATATTCATATTAGATGCATAAATTTTTTTAAAAAAAATTGTTATATATATGTATTGCTCTTCTTTTTATTTTTGATTGATTGTTATGTAATATATTTCTTAATTAATTTCTTACTTGGTAATATATGGTTAAGAAGAATTTAAATTAATTAACTTGAGAAATCACTAGTTAAATTAATTATAAAATTTCTCTTTTGTTTGCCACTTGCTACTGATCCTCTGTGTTTACCGTCAACTACTTTTGCACTTCATTAGTTGATTTTGCACTCCTCATTTAACTTTTTTTTTTCATGGCAAATTATATAATTATTTTTTAATTAAAATATTTATTTTTTCATAAATTACAATTTATAAACTACCTTTTTTTAATATTTTATTCTAATAGGGGACACTATAGTTATGGCAGGCTACAACATCATTGTATCTCTACTCTTTTTATTATGCAGCCATTCATATTTTGAACAAAATTTTATCATTATTTATAGTTCTTTTTATTCTCTTAACTTCCTCTATTACTGCTTTTTTTTTTAAGTTTTTTTTTCTCTACAAACCTTAATCACTACTCTTTCAATTTTCATAATCATAAATAAAACAACACCCCAAGAAAAAAAAAAAGAAACTCAAATTCCTCTTCACAAATTGGCAAATGTCTAAAATGATGACTCATAAAGAAGTAGAGAAGATGCTGAATACTATCAAATGTGAACAAATACATCCCATTGAGCATTTGGTATCTCCATTCTTAGACATCTTGAAACACAACATGAAATAAGAATGCTCCTTGTGTTTTGTTATTTAGCTTACCAAAATTAAAATTGAGAAACAAAAAAGTTCAAGAAAAAACAAAGAGACAACATCAATGGAAGGATTGATGAGAATAAAAATAATTATGTATGAAGATAGAATTTTGTTCAAAAATATGAATGGCTACAAAATAAAAAGAATAGAGATAAAATAACGTTGTAGCCTACTATAACTATAGTGTTCCCTATCATGGTAAACTATTACGAAATGGTAGTTGAGAAATTATAATTCATAAAAAAATAAACATTTTAATTAAAGGATAATTTATTTCAAAAAAATTAATTAAAGGATAATTATGTAATTTGTTATAAAAAAAATTAAAAAAGAAGTGCAAAAATCAACTAATGGAGTGAAAAAAAATCTTCATCCTTACCACTAATTTCGTTTTTGACTCTACAAAGGCTATGTACTTTTTTCCCCGCTTTGTTTCTATTTTGGAGTTTCTTGTCCTTCGATTGTGTTTTATACCAGTATTTCCTAACTAACTAGAGCAAATTTTAAAATATAAACAAAAAAATAAATTATTTTCATAAAATGTAAAATATAAATCACTTTTTTAAAATAAAAACTTTTTTTTAAGAAATTAATTATGAATACACATAATTTTTTTTTTAATTTATGGGTCGTTTGGTTCATATTCTAAAATCAGAATTGAAATCAGAATCGGAATTTAGGGAATCGAAATAGAATGGAAAATTGAACAAAGTGTTTGATTTATAAGAGAACTAGAATCGAAATTGAAATCAATATTATTTATTTATGGAAATCACATATAATTATTTTTTATATATTAAAAATTAGCATTATAATTGTCTATTATAAAAAATTATTATAAGAATTGTTTGTGCTAATCATTTACATGATCGATGTGTAATTACTCATATTTTGACCTTAACAAATCAATTTTGATCCACTAATTCGTGTGCTTAAGTGTGTATATAAGTTAGGTTCATAGTATAGATTATTTGAAGTTAAGGAGCCCAAATTTTTCAAGTTCTCATCACTCCTCACAAACTACTTCATGATGGTGATTGTGCACACCATGATCTTAATCAAGTGCCTCATGACCATGAGCCAAAGAACCCTTAATTTTAAAACATCACAATGGTCCTCACGATTAATCCCATGATCGTGACCATGTCATGCCAACTTGTGATCGTTCAAGCTCTCTCAATCATCAAGTTATAGTGCTCCTCATGATCCATGATCGTGAGGACACCGAGTCCACTTGTGATCATCAAGACTTCAAGAAGCTCAAACTTCCAATACTCCTCATGAGTAGCCCCACGATCATAACCATGTATGGTTGGTTTGTGAGCATCATCACTTCAAGTGAAGACAAACTTCTAATGTTCCTCACGATGGATCTCACGATCCTTGGCACGATCGTGATCATACTCACAAGTGACATGTCAAGTCTGTAATGGTCTACAATCATAGACAACAACTAGTTTTTTCATTTCTCACAATCCTAATATGCTTCCTCACGATTGTGATTATGCATTTTCCTACACAAGTTAAATTAGCATTTAATGAAAGAAAACTTGAGGACAAATTAAATGCACTCCAACAACCATATTTTACTCTTTAAGTATAATAACAAGCTCTAGAGCTTCATTATTCAAGTTAGAGAATTTGGTGAAGCAATTGTTTCTTAGAAATCTACTCAATTTTCAAGCACTCATTTTTTTTATTTATAATCAATTAAGTGTGAATTGTTAAACACTTTTAGTGTTTGGATTATATGACTAGAGTTAGGAATTATTGTCTTCTACTCTTTCTTGGGCTAAGAAGAAGAGAGGTGATGATCCTCTCTAAGGAATTAGTTCAAATGTGATCCACAAAACTTTTGAAATTTTAAAAAATTGGCTAAAGTTTAGTCTAGAAAAGCTCAGGTAATAAAAGATTTGAATTGAGCCTCAAAAACTCAAAAGTTGTAAATCAATTTAGAGTAATAAATTATGGATTTGCAAAATCTTAACTTGGAGATAACTTAAGTAGAGACATAAATTTATTAAGAAGCCAAACACCTCAAATTCTTGTATTGATAGTTTCTCTTCTCTTGCCTTGACTTTCTTTTTATTTCTTAATCTTTTTTAAACTTCTCCTCCCTCTTGTCCTTCTCTAGGCTCTTTCAGTTTATTAATATTTACTCAATATTATTATAATTTTTAAAAAATTATTTATTATTTTAATAAATATTTTTTATTAAAATATTTAAATAATTACTTTTATTGATTTATATATGTTTTATTTTTTATATAAGATTGTCTTGGCAGGGATTCATTACTTCAAAAATATATTTATTTTTTAAATTTTAATAATATATTACAGAACAATGAGAGCCTAGATCAGTAGTAACGACAACAGCCGGTACCCAGATCTACAAATATGACATTAAATGTCTTTCAGACACCCCCTAACTGCCACCGCCGCCGCGCCACCCTCCACCCCCAAAAACACACACACACAACAAAACCCTTCTCTCCCTCTCTAATAGAATAATTCATGAAAAAGAATGGCAATGAAAACTCCATAATAACTAATTTCCACCAACAAGGAGCATTAAAAGAGACATAGTTATGCACAAACAAACAATAATTTAAAAAGATATGAAAATCATTTCACTTTTTATCATATGTTTCAAAAAGAGTATTTGCAGCATCTTGGGAATTGGCCAGGCCAGATAAATATGCATAAGCATAAGAGATAGAGAATATCTATCAATGTTTAAACTGATAACGGTGATATAAACTAAGCATTTGCATATTGCAGACAGTAAAATAAATGATATATAAAATTAGCACATAAAAAAAATTCCAAATTCACAAACTCTCGATTTATTCAATCCACAGAATTTAATAACACAATGTCATATAGTAGCCTAGTTGAATATAGTTAAACTTGATCATTGTTTCCAATGAGTGATTATGTTTAAGGCATTAGGCACATCAAGACCCTAAGTGGCCTTGGGGCCAGACTAGGAGCAAGGCATACTGATTTGAACTATTATACCTAACAGAGAAAAGTAGGAGTACCTTTGGTCTGAAATCAGGTGATTGAGTAGGAACAGTGGATGTGGATTTGTTAAGAGAACAACACGATGAGCTTTGTTTACCAACAAATAGAGAAGAAGAAGAAGGTAGACAAACAGAGAAGAAGAAGAAGAAGGTAGACAAATTCTCCTACTTCTTCTTTGGGATTTACAATATAATCCAACAAAATCAACAAACAGGTGATGGTTGTGATTGTTAACTAAACACCAAGGTGCCTTGGCAATGGAACAAGTATTACAAGTTGAGTACAAGAGAAGCTGAGCTGCCACTGATGAGGAAGACGACGACTGTAAAGGCATAGCCATGATGATAAGTGTGAGTGAGCGAGTGATGGGCAGAGAAAAATTAAGGAAGAAGATGGGATTGAGAATTGGTTTTTTTTTTAACCATTGCTCCAAAAAGAAAGATGGTATTCTGAAAAATCATATATATATCATTGGGATGGGATTGTAAAGAGACTGCAGCCACCCCCCTTTTCTCTGCAAAGTTATATATATATATATATATATATATGTGTGTGTGTGTGTGTGTGTGCGCGCGCGCACATTTGTGTTTACCGTCACCTATGCCTAGAGCAATAAATACACAAATACTATCCCAATTTTTTTGCTTTTCCTGTTTTAGTGTTGAAATAATTTCTTACAATTAGGTCCTAGAACAAACTTTTAAAATAATTTTATTTTAAGCAGTAAATAAATTTAACCACCTTCTTTCAATATTAGATTTATTTTTAATTTTTAATTTTAAAAATTATTTTTTACTTATATATCTTAAATTTAAAAGAAAAATATACTGAATATTATTAAAATAAAATAAAAATCAAAGTATTATTATTAAAAATATAAATATAAATATTAAATTTATTTTTAAACTAACCAGAAATAATGAAAAGAAAATATAATTTAATTAAAATAAAAATATAAGTAAAAGTTTGTTTATTATAATTAAAAATTAAAATGAAAGACTTTTTAATGAATAAAGATTTTATTTGACTAAAATTATGAATAAAAAATTAAATTCAACCACTATAATTAATAAAATAAAAAGAATAATTAATTTTTTTGTTTAATATAATAAATAAAAAATAATTTTTCATTTTTAATAATTTTTAAAAATAATTAGAATAGGAGGAGTTGGTAGTTTTTCTCTCAACTATTGAGAGTTTTCGTTTCATCTCTTTCGTTGTGAAGAGTTTTGCTTTTGTTATATCTTTGTTTTGTAGTAATGGAGCATGGTTTGGTAGCATTGTCGCTTATGGAGGAGGAGGAGGAGGAGGAGTTGGTCCTGGAGAATAGGGAGGGTTCTAAGGCTTCTGAGTTTCATGAATACTATCTTGTGGGGCGATTCTTGACCGATAAACTAGTGAATTTTACTGCTGTGAAAAATAGGTTGGTTGGCCTTTGAGGATCGAGTACGGTATTTGCATCAAGGAATTGCCTGATGATCAGTATCTATTCCAGTTTTTTCATTTGGTTGATTTGCGAAGAGTGATGGATGGGGGTCTTTGGTTATTCAACAGTCAATTATTACTTATCCATCATCTTCAACATAGTGATTTACCTTCGATTGTCCCATTGTTCCATGTTGTTGTATGGGTATAGGTGTATAATTTACCTTTTGGATTTTTGTCAATGGCGATTGGGGAATATTTAAGTAATTTTATTGGGTGTTTTCTTGAATATGATAATAATAATAATATGGGATTATGGCATAATTATACATGCATCAAGGTGTTGATTGATGTTTGTCGTCCTTTAAAAAGGTGGAAGAGAGTTCGTAAGGCAATAGGGGAGTGGAGTATTGTCTAGTTCAAACATGAGCGAATTAAAATTTTTTGTCATCTTTATGGTAATCCTGGTCACATGGATACTCATTGTAATATCCATTTCACTGTTCTTGAGAATGAGTTGAAGCGTGAATGGGGTAGTTGGTTGAAAGCTCTATCATAGAAGAATTCGGGTCAGGGTGGTGAGAGGTGGTTGTGTGAACATGTAAACTATCAAGAGGGGATTCTATATGCTGATTCTTAGTTTGGTAATAATAGGGCGGGAGAGATTTTTGGTATTTCAAATTCAAATTCCACTAATTAAGGTATGAATTGGGTTGTTAGAAATCTTGATAATGGCAAATCTCCTATGGTGTACAACTAAAACATGGGCGTATTTGTCAACCTAACATTAGTGGACCTTGGATTTCTGTGGGTTTAGTAAAGCGGTTAGAAAGTGAGGATGTAGGGCTGGAGCTTGCTTAAGATAAAAAACGAAGACGGGTTGGGCTTCATACCGGTTTATCTGATAATATGGTTATATATAAAGAGACCAATTTTATGCTTAAGGAAGGTTTTGTTGAAGAGCAATCTAGTGTTAAATTTAGGGAAATTGTTATATCGACTGGCCTTTGTGATAAGGCCCACCGAGCATTATGATAGGCCTTAGTTGGAACTGTAGTGGGCTTTGCAACTCACATGTAGTACTTGCTCTTAAAGAACTTGTTAGGAGTTGTAGGCCACTTTTTCTTTTTCTTATAAAATGTTTAGTTTCTATTAATAAAGTTAAGGAAATAAAATGATTGCTTGGTTTTTCTGGTTGCTTTGTTGTTGATAGAAATAGTAGGAGTGGTGGTCTTGCTTTTCGCTAGAAAAATTCTATTGATTGTACTTTTCTTAGTTTTTCTAAAAACCATATTGATGTTTGTATTGTGGAGGAGGATGGTAGCTTTTGGCATTGTACAAGCTTTTATGGTCATCCTGACTGTAGTAAGAGACATGAGACTTGGGATTTGCTTCAGAATCTTAAGAATTCTTCTAGTCTTCCATGGTATGTGGTAGGTAATTTTAATGATATT
This sequence comes from Mallotus repandus, assembly GCA_949671775.1. Taxonomy (NCBI): domain Eukaryota; kingdom Viridiplantae; phylum Streptophyta; class Magnoliopsida; order Malpighiales; family Euphorbiaceae; genus Mallotus; species Mallotus repandus. Next base: position 1,379 of record CATIWM010320190.1, on the reverse strand, counting down.
CTGTTACTAAATAACAAAAGAGGGGGTGCGATTCATCGTGAGTGGTTATTTCGCGATTTTAGGGAGACTATAGCTTATTGTGGGTTATATGACCTTAGTTTGGAGGGTTATAATATGACTTGGGAAAGAGGTAGGAGCTCTCCGAGTTTTTGTTGAGGACTTGATAGAACACTGGTATATGTTTCATGGCTTAACAAACTTTCAAATTCTCAGCTTCTTTTTTTAATGTCCTATATTTCTAACCATCATCCTTTTGAGTTAGCTACATGTTTGCATTTTCAGAATATGAAAGTTTTTAAAATCTGAGTGGAAAATGCATGGTTTCATGAGACTACATTTTGTGATACAGTTAAGTAGGCCTGGAGTAATACGGGGTCTGTTTTAATTTTGGATAAAATTAATGCTAGTACACGTGCGAAGCAGACTTAAAGTAAGAATTTTTGTTTCTAATTTCGGAAGGATATAGAGTGGTGTAAAATGAGATTTGGCCACTTTGGTCTTTTATGGTAATAGTTCTCATGATAGTGTTATTACTCTGAAAGAGAAATTGAATGGTTTGTGTAATTCCACAAGTGTCAAAAAAGGGGGGGGAGGGGGGGGGGGGTGTGTGAATTGGCTTTTTAAAAAATATGGGTAATTTTTATTTTACCCTCAAGAGCAAACTAAAAACAGAATTAGAGCTAAAAAGAATGAAGAATAAGAGCAATAAAAACACAAGGATTTATAGAGATTCGGTCCTCAAAGTCTACGTCCTCTCCTCAACCACTTGTTGAAAATTTTAATCCATTAACAATAAACTTCAAGGTGTAGATTAAACCCTTACAAGCTTAGACTAAGCCACCCAAGTGTTTTCACAAGGTTCACACTTAACCCAAGTATTTTCCCAAGGCTCCAACTCTAACCCGAATACTAAAAACAATCCTCTTAGCTTACAAGTATTTAAACCCTAACCTAACTCACTTAATCTTACTATTGAGCTATTGAATAAAGGAATTAAACACTCACTAACTGTCACACCTGTGCCCCAATTCTAAGTACATTTGCATTCATTATACATTGTATTTACATACAATATAGTGATTGAATTTAAGTATAAGTTAGTATTTATAGATATAGTTATAGAGGAAGGAACTCAATTAAATCAAGTGAAATTTAATGATCCAAATCAATTTTTAAGGCTGTAATCATCATCTCTAAGGCTCTAGTAATTCATTTGGTAAGTGTTTTAAGAGTTTTGGTTGATTTAAGTTAGGATTTGTAAGATGCAGAATTCGAGTTCTAAGTGCCTGATTTTTCAGTCTCTGTAATTTGATAATATCTTGAGCTAGAAAACTCCAAATTAAGTGTTATTTAATGATCTGGAAACTTTGAAGAGTTAT
>CATIWM010320153.1:0-18745 GCA_949671775.1 Mallotus repandus | reverse complement strand
CAATTTCAAGTTTAAATCAAACTAGGTTTGAATCTACCAAGCCTTCACTTGATAAAATTCACAAAGTTCTTTTAAGAACCAAAGAAAGGACTCTAACCTCTCAAATAATTGATATTAATCAAATAAAATTCAACAACCATTGACACAACTGTGTTAGACTTGATTTCCCCAGACTCCTAAAACTTACAATCAGACACAGCTGTGTTAGAATTAAGATGACTGAATTAGCCAAAATGATCTTCATAAAAGTTTTATCTCTCTGTATTATCTTTCCATAGCATTTTGAATCACTTAAATCTGACTTTTGTAACCAATGTTATGACTAAAATACTGAAGCATGCTACCAAGGAACAAAAGATAAGAATCAACTCAATGTTGCTTCAAACTAGGCACAACCATGCACCCTTCTTGAACTTGAATTAAATGAACAAAATGGAGCTCCTTTTCCATCTTGGATATTAGCTTCATTAGTCTTACACCACATGGACTTCATGAATACTTATAAAGCATCTTTAAACTTCTTAGTTCTAGCTCTTGTATTTGGTCCATTGTAAGTAAGTGAATCTTCATGCTTGGTGCTTGCTTGGTTTGCATCACCTACAGTGTTAGTGATGTGCCCTAGTCCAATTATGTGATGACTATATTTTGACTTTGTCATATTTCCATTTTATTAATAGAGAGGCATTTTCATTATTATTTTTAAATTCTAATAAATTTTATAAATTTTTATTTTTGTTGCATGTTTATATAACAAATCCCAACATATAATAGGGATAATATTTTTATAGGCTCTCCAAAAATGAATTTTGTTTTCGTTAGGATGATCAACTTCCACAAATGCTTCCACATCCTATAGTTTTAATTATGATGATTACCAACATCATTCAAAAGATGGTAATAACTTTTGATAGTAAATTTACCTTTTGAGTAAAGAAGTTAGTATTAGTCATCAAATTCTTATCGATGACTAAATGGAATCAACAAATTAAAATCCTTATCATGGCTATGAAACATGTCAGAAATTAGTTCTAGATTTCAACTCTTTTATTAAACTCAAAGTAAACTGATAACATAAGAAAAATTCAACCCTTATAAACTAGGGTCAAAGTCTAAGTCAAATGCTGAGTCGACAGATGTTACAAGACCATCCCTGTAGCCTAAAACCATCCACAGGAGGAATGCCTTGCGACCTAAAGCCTGCGAAGTGCAAAGGTCGCCCACTTTCTCCACTATTCCCACTAACGAACTAATTCCTATTATTACTCTAACGTGTTGGCATTATTGCCACTCACCTGAAAATATCTCCACTGATGGTAACTACTTAATCTTTATATATAATTCCACCTCAATAAGGTAACTCATCTGACTCCCAATCAATTGAATTCCTTTTATATATCAATCACCTTACTAACTTAATCATCGAAGTGGGATCACCAGGATCCCACCTAGTACCATCCTGATTTTTCTTCTTTTATAGTTCAACCAATCACAATCCAAGATCCCCAAAGAAATAGGAACTCAAGGAGACCCATTTTATCATTGGTGCAATGAATGTGGATTTCTTTAATTTTTTGCTATTTTCTTGACGTTGCTATCTCATGGCATAACATTTAAATGATGATGACACCCAACTACCAGTGATGGACCCACCACTCATTAGTTGTTCAAGCCAACATCCTGATGATTCTTAAGCTGTCAACAACAATGGACCCACATTAGAAACTGTGACAAAAAAGGATGAACTGATATCCATCCGTTAAGACCTATTGGCCTTGCTAAAAAGGCTTGATCAAGCAACAACTATTACCACTAGCACACTGCTAGAGGTGAAAGAATTGCCAATTCCAAAATATTATACTGGTCAGGTATAGAAAGATAAGGCGCCAATTGAAGAAGTGGCAAGCCCGACCATCTCTAGTGAGGATTCCTCATGGGATGAACTAAGCAACGTTGAGGAAAAGAGTGTTTAGGTTGTTGATGCTGAGGTTGAAAAGAAAGTAATAGAGTCAATGAAAAAACATGGAGCTTTGGCACATAAAAGATAGATAAGGATTTGGCTCATACTTAACCTTTAGCTAAGCAACTTCTAGAGGTACCTTTCCTATCAAAATTTAAAATTTCACAGTTAGAATCTTATGGTGGAACCTCCAATCCTCGAAGTCATTTGGCAAAATTCTGCACCGTGATGCATCTTCATACCACGGTTGAGGCCTTATTGTGTAAAGTGTTTCCCACTACTTTGAAAGATATGGCTCAAGAATGGTATTTAGGGCTGGATGATGGGTTTGTTACCTTATTTTCTCAATTAGCAACTTTGTTTAAAGCAAGGTTTATCACTAGCATTCCTACCAAGAAGGTATCTGTAGACCTACGAGAGGTTGTGTAGGAGGAAGGAGAGAGCTTGCAGAGTTACATCAGTTGTTTCAATAAAATAGCTATGTAAATAGAGAACCTCAGCCACACATAAGCTGTAATTGCCTTACAGCAAGGCACCAAGTATGATAAGTAAATAGATTCACTTTACCTTGGCCCTCCTAAAAGCTTTACTAAGTTGATGAACAGATCACAAAAGTTCATAAGGTTGGATGAGGCATGGTGATCCTTAAGGCTATAAGGTCGATTCACTAAAAAATGACCTAGGGAAGATGATGGCTAAAAGAGTCGAGAAGATAAGGGGCGAGGTTGAGATGATAGAAGAAGTCTATATCGGCATAACACCTATGCCCCACTCAATACCTCCTAGGCAGAGGTATTAATGTAGGTCAATAAATCAGGAGATAACATCTGCTGGCTGAAGCAAATAAGTCACCATTCCATAGGAAAAAGAGACCATAAGAAATACTGCAAGTTCCATAGAGATGTCAGTTATGATACCAAACAATGCAAGCATTTAAAAGAAGAAATTAAGTGGTTGGTGCAGAGAGCTTTGAACAAATTTGTTCGATCCAGAGCCATAGACGATAGGCGAGTGATACCTAATGAAGCTGTAAAAAAAAGGAACTCAAAAGGGAGCAAAAATAGAACCTACAGAAATCATTAACATCATAGCAAGAGGATCCTCCCTGAAAGATATGGCAACCAAACAAAAATGACCTATAGGCGAAGTGATATCTATAGGACTTAACAAGCTACAACCTGTGGCACCAGTCATATTCACCTTAGAGGACGAAAATAAGGTAACATCTCTTCATACAGATGCATTAGTGGTGGAAGGTATGGTTGAAAACTTTTTCTTAAAAAGAATGTTAGTTGATAATGGAAGTGCGATTAATCTACTATCATTTGAGGTGTATGTCGCTTTGGGTTTAAGTCTTAATAAGCTTCGTCTAGTTTACACCCTTCTTATTGGGTTGGGAGGAAAACAAGTGCCAATCAAAGGAGCTGCAGACCTAGTAGTTGAGTTAGGAGATGAGGAGTATGTCAAGAGGTTTAGGGCAAAATTCATGGTTATTGACATTCCTTTTTCTTATAATGCAATCATTGAAAGGCCAATTCTTTATGATATAGGGGCCTGCATATCCATCATATACCTAACAATGAAGATACCTATAGAAATGAGAGTAGCTATGGTCAAAGGAAATCAGAATGTAGCAAGAGAAGCCTACCTGTGTACATTGAAAGATGCCTCACAATCCTTAACTGTAGAGACATTGGACATGCCAAACAGAGTCAACACTGAGCCTTTAGATGAAAAAAGGGAGCTAATACTTTCAACCACAGGTGAAAAGCTTTTTATTGGCTCACTTTTACAAGAGCATGTGAGAGATTAAATTCAAGAGGTCTTAAAAGCAAATGAATCAGCGTTTGCTTGGGACCCATCTGATATCACAAGTATAAGTCCTGACTTATTATGCCATAGGTTGAATGTCAATCCACCTGCAACACCTATAATTTAGAAAAAATGAAACCATGCCCTTAAGAGGCAGGCAGTCATATTTACAGAAATTAATAAGTTAAAAAATGCAAGCTTCATAAGGGAAATTTTTTACTCTGAATGGTTGGCCAACTTAGTATTGGTCAAAAAGCCTAATGGAAAATGATGACTCTATATTGATTTCACAGATCTAAATAAAGCATTTCCAAAAGATTGTTATCCCCTTCTTAATATAGATTAACTTGTTGATTCTACCCCAGGTCATGAACTCTACAGCTTTGTAGATGCTTTTACGGGATATCATTAAATCCCAATGTGCAAAGTGGATTAAGCCAAAATAGCCTTCATCACTGATAAAGGCATATATTGTTATCAAGTCATGCCTTTTGGCCTAAAGAATGTTGGAGCTACCTACCAAAGGTTAGTGAACATGATCTTTAAAGATATGATAGGAAGATCTATGGAAGTTTATATGGATGACATGATCATTAAGAATCTAAAGGCAGAAGATCACACTAAGGGTTTAAGGCAAGTATTTAAGGTGCTCTCAAAGTATGGAATGGAATTAAACTAAGAGAAATGTGTTTTGGTGTTAAAGTAGGGAAATTCTTAGGTTTCATGGTATCACAACGGGGCATAGAAGCAAATTTGAAAAAAGATTTAAGCTATCATTAACATGACACCTCCAAAAATAATCAATGAAGTTCAAAAACTGAATGGAAGAATTACAGCCTTAGGAAGATTCATTAGTTGTTCAGCAAAAAGATGCATGCCTTTTTTCCAGACGTTGAAAGACCTGAAGAACGTAAGATGGACAAATGAATGTCATTAGGCTTTTAAAGACCTATAGAAATTCCTCAGCTCCCCACCTTTATTAGGTAGGCCTAATCAAAGTGAAGTCTTGTATTTGTATTTAACTACCACTAATGATACTATTGCTTCAGTGTTGGTTAGGGAGGAGGATAATGAGCAAATGCCTATTTACTATGTGTCTAAAGTGTTAAGAGGTGCTGAATAACAGTACCCAGTCATTAAAAAGATAGCATATGCAGTTGTGACCTCAACAACAAGACTCAAACCTGACTTTCAGGCACACACAATTATTATTAGAACTGATGTACCATTGCAAAAGGTGGTACAAAAAGCTGAAACCTTTGAAAGACTTATGGAATAGGCAATCAGACTTGGAGAATTTGATATTCGATATGAGCTAAGGAAAGCATTAAAGGCTCAAGTTCTGGCTGACTTTATGGCATAAATATCAGACTTATAGAAAGAAACCATAGAGCAATAGGCAGCAAGCAAACGAGAACGGAAGCTTTATACAGTCAGAGCTGTATGTGCAAAGGGAGCTGGTGTATGCATTATTCTCTAAGGCCTAGAACAAATAAAAATTGAGTATATGGTACGTTTAAATTTTCCTACCACAAATAATGTTGCAAAATATGAAGCCCTTATTGCAGGGCTATTTATAGCTAGGGAAGTATATGCAGAGCATTTGGTGATACATTCTGGCTCTCAACATGTGGCTAATCACATAAAAGGAAATTTTTCTGCAAAAGGGCTTCAGATGATAAAATACTTAATGAAACTTAAATAGTTGTTGCAAGAAATAGAAGTAGATTCAGAAGAATGGACCTTGGAGCAAATACCCATGGCAAAAAATAAAGAGACATACACTTTGGCAAAAATTGCAGCGTTAGATGCATAGCCTCCTAGAGGTGTTCTCAAAGAAATTTTATGGCACCCAAGTATGAAAGAACAATAAGTTCTTGTAACAGATGTAGGAGATAATTGAATGACTCAAATAATTAAATACTTCTCTGAAGGTATTCGCCTTGCAGAAGATAGGGAAATTAAGAAATTCATTCGTAAATCCATAAACTATTCTTTTACTGATGGAATTTTGTACAAAAGATTATATAACCAACCATTGTTGAGATGTATCTCTATAGAAGAAGGCACCTATGTGCTGATAAAAAATACATCAAGGCATCTGTAGAGCTTATGAAGCTGCAGACTCTTTGGTAAGAAAAACAGCTTTGTAAGGATACTTTTGGCCTATAATGCTTAAAGATGCCAAAGAATTAGTCAGAAGGTGTGGAAAGTGCCAAAGCTTCGACATGGCTATATATCAACCTGCAACAAACCAAAGACCCATTGGCAGCACCTGGTCTTTCGCGGTATGGACATCTTGGGTCCTTTCCCAATTGCCACAGGCCAGAGGAAATTTCTGGTGGTGGCAATAGACCATTTCACCAAGTGGGTGGAAGTTGAACCTCTAGCCACTATCTCACCAGGTACAATCAAACACTTTTTTCACAAAATCAACATTTGCAGATTTGGCATACCTCACATATTAATCACAGATAATAGGAAAAAAATTGATTATGAGGATTTCATAAATTTTTATGACTATCTTCGCTTTGAGTTACGCTTCTCTTCTGTAGCCCATCCACAAACCAATGGAATGGCAAAAGTTATTAATCGAACCATCCTTCAAGGCCTTAAGAAAAGGCTTAATCAAGCTAAAGGCCTATGGGTAGACGAGCTATACAATGTCCTATGGGCTTACAAAACCACACCTTGATCTTCATGTAGATCGCTTGATCGATCGGTCGAATAGGATTAGTGCATTTATAGGATTGGGGCACACGGGCTAATGGCGACCATCCACCTATTTCTATTGTTATTGTTGTTGAGAGGGTCTGTCTGAATAGGCTTTGTAGATTGGAGTCGTCACCCGATTTGAATTGGGAGAAAGTGAATTAAAAATCCATTTCCTTAATTAAAGAATCCGGGTTCGGGGGTAAGAGTTACTTATCCTGTTTCTTATTATACACTATGCTCATTTATTCACTACTTCACCTTCGTTTTGATTTTATGATGCATTTTACCACACTCAATCATTGGTCAGTTTAAATTGGAAATAAAATGAGGGATAATTGAATTGATGAGCATACATCACAAAATAAGTAAATAAGCAAACAAGTAGGCATGTAAGGACATAGCACGTAGCACATAAACATGCAAGAAATAATCAAAATAAGCAAAATAAAAAACAGGGAAAGGGATTAAGGATTACAACCCAAGATTAGAGCCTATTCTAATAAATACATCCAAATAGAAAATAAAAAATGAATCAGGATTAACGATTACATTACCTTGAAAAAAGCCTATTCTATTAATTACATTAAAATAGAAAAAAGAAATAAAAATCCTATTCTAATAATCCTACAAAACAAAGGTTAGTAATACACATGCAAGCACACACCACATTTATGATAATTTAATACATTTCATTCATAATTAAAATAATAAATAAAGGATAATTAAACAAATAAAAAGACAAGGATGCTAGTGGATGCATGATGCAAGATTTTGGAATTTGGGTACTTTAGTGTGAAATCATCATTTTTATTTATGAAAATAAGATTTTTTATGATGATGCAGATATAGAGAAATTAAAATGGATGAGTGCAAATAAAATAATAAAAATGATAAAGATATTATTCTCATCATAAAAATATTAACTTTATGATAAAAATAATAAATTTATCAAAGAAAGCAATAAAAATGACAAGGACAATAAATATGCAATAAAAATAAGAACAAATGCAAATGAGATAATAAAAAGGATGACAAAAATTTTATTTTCACCATAAAAAGTGAGGATTTTGTAATAAGAATAATAAATTTATCAAAAAAATAATGAAAATACAATTAATGTAATAAAAAGTTATAAAATGCAGAATTAAAATATTGAAGGTGATAAAAATGTCATTTCAACCATAAAAATATAAATTTTATGATGAAAATGACAATTTCACCAAAAAGGGCATAAAGACAACAAAAATTACAAAAATGCTATAAAAATAATATAAGTAATAAAAGTATGGAATTAAAATGTTAAAGTGATAAAAATGTCATTTTTACCATAAAAACATTAACTTTATGATAAAAATGACGATTTTACCCAAAAGGGGTAAAGACAATAAAAATGCATAATAAAAATGCAGAAATAAATATGTAAATAAGTAAAAATGACTGAAATAAAAATATTAAAATGAAAATGATGATATTTTTACCATAAAAGTATGAATTTTATGATAAAAATACCAAATTTACCATAAATAGCATAAAAGCAATAAAAATTGCAAAAAGGCAATAAAAATAGTAAAAATATAGAAATCAATACATAAATAAATAAGAATGATAGCAACAAATATATACAAATAATAAAGGTGATATTTTTATAATAAAAATGTGAACTTTATGATAAAAATACCAGATTTACAATAAAAAGTATAAAATTAACAAAAATAAGAAAAAGGCAATAAAAATAAACAAAGTTAAGAAATAAATAAATAAATATTGCAGTAATAAAGTAATAAAAATAATAAAGATGATATTTTTACCATAAAAATGTGAACTTTATGATAAAAAAGCCAAATTTACTATAAAAGGCATAAATGCAATAAAAAATATAAAAATATAAAAAAATAATAAAAATGTTGGGATAAATTAATAAGTAAATAAATATTAAAAAATAAAAATATTAAAATGATAAAAATTACATTTTTACCATAAAAACAATAACTTTATGATAAAAACGTCACCACAAATAACATAAAAATAATAAAAATGCTACAAAAATGAGAAAAATGCAAAAATATTAATAAAAATAAATAAAAAGGCATAAATAAAAATATTGAAATGCTAAAGGTGATATTTTTCCCATAAAAATATGAGCTTTATGATAAAAATACCAAATTTATAATAAAAAGGTATAAACTCAATAAAAATGAGAAAAATACGATAAAAATGATAAAAATGCAGAAATAAATATATAAAATAATTAAATTACATAACTAAAAATAATAAAATAAGTTGATGTAAAAACAATGATAAAAATGTCAACTTTACACCAAATACACATTTTTATATAAATAAAAAATAATGCAAAAATGATGGAAAAATGCAGATATGAATGCAAACACTCTCGGATTCAACCTGAACTACCCACTCCTTCTACATATCTTATTCTAAACTTCAAAATCACCACAAAAATCACAACTTCACCATAATAATAAATATTCACAATAAAATAAATAAAAATGCAAAAAATGATAAAATGATAGAAATAAGATAAAGAAGATGATAAAAATGCAATTTTTAATTAAAAATGATTGAAAGATCCTCAGAGGGACTATGTAATTACCCTTGATGTAATCCTAAGAAAAAAATAAGAGAAAAATGATTTTGGTTGAGTGTTTGGTGTAAATAAGTCTCCAAGTACTTTAAGAGTGAGAAAGAGAGAAAAATCATCCAAAACAGTAGTGATTTCTCTCTTTAAGAAGCTGCCTAAAAAATTATGCCAAAATCCCACAAAAATGAGGAAATTTCGCATTATTATTAACTAGGCCTAACACGAGTTGGGTCCAAGACCCACGCTCTTGGATCAAAAGGACCCACTCGCTTGGGTCCTTGGATCCACATAGGGGCAAATGGGTCATTTTGATCCACAGGCTTAGGTTAAAAATCCACACTTATGAGTTATCAACCCAAACTCGTGGGTTGACCTATCCCCATAAGTTTTTCCCTACTTTTTGGTCATTTTTTTCCCAACTTGGATCTTTTGGGGATTTTGGTTGTTTTTTAGTATCTTTTAGTTTCTTTTTGGTTTCTTTTCAGCCTAAAGGAGCTCCCCCTGTCGAATTGATAAGAATCCTTCATCATCAAATTTTTAGGGGATCATCAAAATTTGAGTATCAAGAGTTGCCCCTTGCTTCACATACGTTGATTAAGCCGACCATTGTCAATACGTGGGAAGCAAAATTTAATAACAAATGAGATAAAAAAATTTCATGAGGGTGCTATGTGACCTTTTTCGAGCCATAAAGTGGGGGTGCACTGTATAGTCCTAACAGGCCTCAGGTGCTTGGTTTTGATGAAACCAAAGTGCAAGTAAAATCTTTTTTTGGGGAGTTGTAAACTTTACCAAGCTACAAGGCGGGGGTGTCGTGACCTTTTCCAAGCCATAAGGCGGGGTGCCGTGACATTTTCCAAGCTACAAGTCGGGGTGCAATGACCTTTTCCAAGCCACAAGGCGGGGGTGCCATGACCTTTTCCAAGCCACAAGGTGGGGTGCTGTGACCTTTTCCAAGCCACAAACAACAAGTGTCGTGTAACCTTTACCAAGCTACAAATGGTGGGTGCCGCCTAACCTTTACTAAGCTATAAATGACGGAGTGCTGTGACCTTTCCTAAGCTATGAGTAGAGGTACACTGTATAGCCTTGACAAGCTTTAAATGTTAGGTTTTAAAGAAACCAAAATGCATGCAAAATCTTTTGTGGGTGTTATGTAACCTTTACAAAGCTACAAAGCAGGGGTACCGCAACCTTTTTCAAGCCATAGGCAGGGGTACACCTTATAGCCCTGACAGGCTTCAAGTGTCAGGTTTTAAAGAAACCAGAGCGCATGTAAAATCTTTTGTGAGGGGTGCCACTTGTACTAGTGCACAAGGTGCAAAAGAAAACTTTTTTTTGTGAGAAGTGTTGTGTGATTATGGTGTTCATGAAATCAAGATGCTGTGATGCAATTTAATTTTTGAAATTATAATGCATGTAGGCTTTATTTGTGCTTTGGAGGCTTACCTACATTGGTGAGTGGTGCATGTTAGAAACTTCGGGTCAATCTGGCAATGATTGTCTCACCTTGATGTGGTTTTTGCCATTTCTTCGAGGTTTGATTAGCATCCCTTTGCCGAGAGCAAGTGTTCCATATGATAAGATGGAAATTCACCAAGTGAGGTTGCTGAGAATCACAACATATAAGGCAACTCTCAATATCATGTCATTCTTTTTGGAGGTAAATGCTTGATCACGCTTCTTTCTCTTTCTTAGGCATTCCCCGCCTTCTATGACTCAGCATGAATGTTGTTAAAGAGTTCCTTGGTTACTCTTACTCAAGATTTGAGCATTAAAGTAGTTAGAGTATGATCTTCATTTTTTATTATTTCTTTCCCTTTCTTTTTTCTTTTCTTTTTTTCTCTCTTCTTTTTTTTCTTTTTTTTTGTTTGCATTTAAACCTCTTACAAGGTCTATCATGATAATTGCAAGTTACCTTAGCATTTGGGCTCCTAGTGACTTATCCTTTAGTGGATTTTCTATCTTTCATTAGGTATTCAAGCATTAGATTGATTAGAAGTGAGAATCCTAGCTTGGAGCTGCTGGCCAAAGTTGGGAAGCTTTGAAAATCTTGTCAAAGTGAGATGGTTGCTGTTGAGGTTTACTGGTCCGTCCCTATCATGTGCCTATTGTCTAGTATGGGTACACCTCCAAGAGCACTAGAAAATAATGTTTGGGATAAATGAAAATATGAATGCATGAATGCGTTAATGAATTTGAAAATCTTAGAGTAGGGTGCTACAGAATACTTCCCTAGATTTTTATGCTCTTTCGAGGTCATCTCGGGTTTCTATTTTGAATTTTCAGTTTTTGTGTGCATCTTGGGTCAATGTTTGGACCTTCAGAGTGCCTTGGAGGCCTTCTAAGAAATTTGGTGCATAAAATTGTGCATTTCCAGAGCTTTGGTGGGCCTTGGACAGCACCGTGGGTGCTTCCCACGTGTGTGGGTTGATCCTGAACCCATTGACCAAATGCCTATAAAAGGATTTGGTTTTGTTTTCTTCCTCATTTTTTTAACTTTCTTTCTCTCTCCTCTCCTTATAATTCTCTAGACCTTAGGTTTTCTTCACTCTAGTACCCATGTAAGGAGACGAAGGTGGTTTCGTGGACGTCCCCGATTTTGATATTCCATTGGAGGATCTTAACGTATGAGTTAACCAAGTGGGTTAGGCAGCAGGTGGCACTGCATGTTAGAAGCTAGTGCTTGCTTATCATACGCGACATAGAGTGACGATGGGCAGGAGGTTCCTTTCGATTCAAACTTGAAGGAGCACATCTGGGCGCTTCACTGGCAGCAAGTTAGTACCTCAAACTCTAATTTTTTTTATGCTACATCTCCCATGCATGATAGGATATAGGAAGTTAGTGCTTGCAGACTTAGTAGCAAATTAGATTATTTAAGAACTAGTATTTAAAATACTTCCCTTGCTAGGATTAGCTCTCTTGCTCATTCAGTGACACTTAGAGATGTATTTTGCTAGGATTTTGCTTCTCTTAGACTTCATGCTAGGATTTGTTTTCCATGTCATTTTTTGCTTTGGTTGCATGATTTCATTTACATTAGAATAACAAGTAAATAGTAGTTAGTGTTGATTATCATATTTTAGTAGAAAAAATTCTAAGTCAGAATCTGTGTTTTGCTTACTTCCCTTTTTAGAGCCCTGTCACCTACTTAGTTCTAGCCGTTAGCTTCACTAGAGCTAAAAAGCTCTACTGAAAGATACCATGGAGGTATGAGACCAGATGTGTGGTCTCAGCTTCGATGTCATTCTGGATGGTCTGTTAGAGGGGCCAGAGTCACTGAAGAGTTGGCAAGCGGCTATAACTGCCTTGGTCGAGAGGTGGTCAGACTGCATACACATCTTCCACTTCTAGTTCGGGGAGATGATGATCACGCCCCTTGATTTTGCCGCTATTATATAGTTCACTTTTGCTGGTCAGTGGATCCCTTTTGACATCCCAAAAGACCCTGCGGGGTTGTACCGTGATTTATTGGGTTGCCCCCCCCCCCCCCCCCCCCCCCCCAAGTTAAGAGTTGGTTGAGATGGTCTAATTTCTTATAATAGGCTCTGGCAGGCCTATGATGATGCTACTAGAGATGGTGCTATCGGCATCGAGAGACGTGCCCAATGCTTCATCTTCTATTTGATAAGCATGATGGTGTTCCCTAATGCGAACAACATTGGCAGCTCTTGGTTGCTTCCTTTACTGCAGGACCTTGATGCCTTGTGAGGCTATGATTAGGGTTTCATTGCCTATGGCTATCCCCTCTATGGCCTAGATGATGCATGCAGAGACAGCTCACGAATCTGTAGCATACCACCGGTAGTTGATTGAGTCCTTTCAAACACTTTGCCATTCTTTTTCCTTTCTTTTTGAGTAAATTGTTCCTGACACGTTCTCTTTTACAAATTTAGGCCTTCAAATTCCATGGTTGGTTCCTCCCATTATACTTGGGATGCGTGAGGGATTCCCTTATTTTCCCATTTGGACTGCTCTGAGCTGGAGTGGCTCTGTGCGGTCTTTGGAGGCGACCCATGCTACTCTCGCTGAGTTGGCATTCAACCAAATCCATCATTTCTTTTTTCATTTCTTGTTCTAAAGTTCTATATTCTACTTCTGACAACTGTTTCTGATTGTAGATACATCTTTGAGGGTGGTGGGAGCATTACCCTATGACCTTCTCTCCAGTGATGTAGGGAGCCATTGAGATTACTAGCTTATGGATGCTATTTATGACCCCTATTGACCGTGCTTGGTATCTTGGTGAGTGCATAGCAGATTGGTACAAAGGGCCTACTGCTCGCCGTGTCCCTCGTCCTCCTCTCCTTGATATTCTCTAGGGGAAGGACCTAGTGGGCCCCACCTTGGAGGAGGCTCTGGTAGGGGCTGATCATCGGCTATATCTGGAGCCAAAGGGTGTCTTTTACATCAAGAGCTTTAACCCTTGCTTGATTAAAGATGTTGCTCTACCTGCTCCATCTACAGGTGCTTCCCCTACTTCTGTCCATCAAGTATACCTTGCTTTCTTTCTATATTGTGTTTGTATTGACATGTCCCATTTTGATCACTCTTGTTTGTGTTTGACAGTCCCGTTTGAAGAGGTCTCGCATTAGGAGTGCCACTGATACTTCAGGTGGTGTAGGAGCTGCTGCTAATGCCTTCATTGGGATTGCTCAGATGATCCCTAGGGTAGCTGCATTACCGTTGGTTCCTTTGGTTCGAGCGCATAACCTCCACGACGAGGTGATAATCCAAGTGGTCTGGGTGTCTACTGAGCCTGTAGCTTGCATCCCTGAGGATGGTACTCATGTGAGTTCCTGTCTAACTTTATTGCTTTAGTATTTCAAATCTGCTGCTTGCTGACTGTTTTGTTTATAGGTTTCTCGAGAGATAGCCACGTAATGGTACCAGTGCGCCTCAGGCTTGATGAGTCACTATATCCACTATTCTGTGGAGGCTCATGTAGGTTCTTTACACTTTGGCTTGGCTATTTCATGTTTCAATTATGCAACAATATGTATGTGTATGTTATGGATGCATATATGCTAATGCATGTATGTTGTATTGATGCAGCTTGAGCATGCGAGGATGATGTGGGAGTGAGATGAGGCCATTCATCATCAGGAGTCGGTATGCTAGTAGGAGGGTGCCCACTATCAGAGCAAGATCCAAAGACTGCAGCCGAGCTGGAGGAGTTGAGGGTTCGTGATGTCGAACCCGACAGGAGAGGATCTCCAGATGTTGGCGACAATAATGATGATGACAAGGATGGGGTTGAGTTTTGATTTCCCCTTCCCTTTGTGGTTTTTGACTTGTACCGATAGAAAATTTTGGACATTTTTGATATGTAGTTAACTAGCAAACTTTTATGAGGCTTTTAGTGCTTCCTCATTTTTTTATGCCTTTCTTTGTCTACTTTATTTGCTTGCCACACCACCATAACAAATGCAATGAAATGGAAAGAGTTTACAATAGAAATTAATGAAATTATATCTTAAAAAGATATGAAATCTAAGATGTAAATTTTGCCTTTGTATATGATAGATTTAGGCATTTACTTCTTAGCATGTGCAATTTTTGATTATCTTTTCCATTTGTACTGAATAACATTTATCATAAGCACAGTTGCATATAGAATATTTCAAAATGATAGTGCCCCTGTCCTTAATTAGCCATATAGGGTTTTCTAATTAAGTATTTTACCTCTCATTTTTATGCTTTATTTATTTTTTATTTTTTCATAAATAGCATCGCTTGAGACTATCGACATTGACCCATTCAGAAAGCTCGTTCCCGTCGACATCCATTAGCTTAACTATGTCTTTTAAAAGGATAGTTTTAACAAAATAGGGCCCTTCTCAATTAGGTCGGAACTTCCGTCTTGGATCTGGTAGATTCTATTTGGCTTATCTCTATACCCAATCTCTAACCATGATGTCATGTTGTCTCACTCTCTTGTCGAAAGCTCTGGTGATTCTTTTCTGATACAACTGAGTGTGATACAATGCCTTCAACCTTTCATTGTCTATCAGATCCAACTGTGCTAGCCTGTATTCTGCCCACTTCACCTTGGGTAAGTCTGCTTCGATTATGACTCTAAGGGATTTCATTTCCACTTCGATTGGAAGCACAACTTCTGTCCCATATACCAACGAGAAAGGAGTTGCCACCATGGATGTTCTCACTGTAGTACGATATCCCTAAAGAGCGAATGGTAACTTATGGGCCCAATCACGGTGAGTTTCGATAATCTTTGAAAGGATCTTTTTGATGTTCTTATTTGCTGCTTTCGCTACTCCGTTAGCTTGTGGTCTATAAGGCGATGACTTGTAATGCTTTACATTATACCTCTCAAACACTGCTCGTACTTCTCCTTAAAAATGTACCCCATTATTTGAGATCAGATGGTGAGGAATTCCATACCTACAAAATAAATTATTCTCCAAGAATTTAGCTACCTACTTTGCCCCTAATTTGCTATAAGATTCAACTTCTACCCACTTAGTGAAGTAATCAATTGCAACCAGGATGTATCTGTGTCCGTTAGAGGCCGTAAGATGAATCTCTCCTATAATATCGAGTCCTAAAACTGAAAAAGGCTAAGGAGAGGATATAATGTGTAATTCTAAGTGAGGCAAATGGCTGACATCCCTGTGAATCTAACACTTATGACATCTCTTGGTAAATTTAATACAATCCTCAACCATTGTCATCCAGAAGAACCCTTATCTCATTATCTTTTTGGCTAGAGTTATACAATTCATATATGGACCATAAACTCCTTCGTGAACATATGTCATTATCTTTTTTGCTTCGTCCTCATCCAAACAGCACAATTGCATCCCATGCAAAGTTCTCTTATACGGGACACCTTGATGGAAGGTGAATTTTACTGATAGCTTTCTGATGACTATCTTATATTTTTCACTTGCATCTGCTAGGTATTCACGCTTATCCAAATACTATTGAATGTCATAAAACCAAGGCTTCTGATCCACTCTCACTTCCATTACCCTTATATTCTTGTAATATGGCTGATTTGACTTCAGTAACACCAAAGGCTTTATAGGCGTGGTTGTCGGTCCATCCCAAACTGATGCTAATGATGCTAACGCATCCGCCATCTGATTGTGGTTTTGTGGTAAATGGATAAATCTGCATTTCCAAAATGACTGTCCTAACTACTGTAAGTGTTCTAGATACGGCTTCAAATGTGGCTCTTTCAAATCCTATTCATCAGTAGCCTAATTTACCAGGTTTGAGTCACCCAATATTTCTACTTCTGTGACTTTTAAAGCTGTCAGTGCTTCCATTCCCATCACACATGCTTCATATTCTGATTCATTATTCATAAACCAAAATGCTAGGTTCTTTGCTATAGGAATTACTTCATTTTCTGGAGTTAACTGGATTACTCCTATTCCTGCTCCAAACTGGTTTACTGCTTCATCAAAGTACATGCGCTATCCTTGGATTTCAATTGTTGTGATAAGATCGTTTAGGAATTCAAGTTCTATCTCTTGGTCATTTGAGGTAGGGTTTAGTGCTAGAAACTCATCTACTGCTCTTCCTTTAACTGTCTTCTTAGTTAGATACTCAACATCAAATTCTTCCAGTAATATTGGCCACTTGGCTAGTTTCCCAATAGTGAAGGTTCTTTAAATAGGTATTTCATTGGATCTAATTTCAAGACTGCTTGGATCTTGTAGGACTGAAAGTAGTGCCTCAGATTTCTTATGGCCCAAACTATTGCCAAACAAATATGCTTGACCTGATTGTACTTCTTCTCATAAGGCATCATCTTCTTGCTCAAATAACAAATTGCATGTTTGGCTTGTGCTTCTCTTTTTTGAGCTAGCATAGCTCCTATTGCGTTCCTTTCAATTGCCAAGTACACAATTAAGGGCTTTCTCATTTCTGGGGGTCTTAGAATTGATAGATTCATGAGATAGTCCTTGATTTTGTGAAAAGTAATCTAGCATTATTCATTCCAAACCACATGCTGATCTTTTATAAGTAACTTGAATATCGGTTCATACACCTCGGTCAATCTAGCTATAAACCTGTTGATGAATTGCAACTTTCCCAAGAATCCTTAGATTTCTTTTTCATTCTTTGGTATCGACATTTCACGAATTACTCTCACCTTATCTAGATTAACTTTAATTCCTCTCTAACTAACTATGTGTCCTAGCATCTTCCTTAAAGTTACACCAAATACACACTTCTTAGGATTCAGCCTCAGATCATACTTGTCTACCCTTTGTAGGAATTTTTCTGATACAACTGAATGTTCTTCCTAAGTCTTCTACTTTACCATCATGTCATTAACATAAACTTCTACCTTCTTATGTATCATGTTATGAAATGTTATTGTAGCCATCCTCTGATAGGTTGCACATTTGTTCTTTAAACCGAAAGGCATTACTTGCAACAGTACATTCTCAATTCAGTGATAAAGGTAATTTTAGCTTTGTTGATGATTGCCATGAGAATCTGGTTGTATCCGAAAAACCCATCTATGAAGGAGTATATAGCATATATGACAACATTGTCAATCAGAACATCTATATGGAGCAGAGGAAAATCGCCTTTCGGGCATGCTTTCCTGAGATCCCTGTAGTATACCCAAATCCTTACTTTCCCATCCTTTTTGGGTACTGGGACCATATTAGCCAACCATTCTTGATAGTCCACCACTTCTAGGAACTTAGCCTTGACATGCTTTTCTATATCCTCTTTTACCAATTATGCCCATTCTGGTCTCAACCTTCGTAAATTTTATTTCATAGGCTTATGTCCCTCTTTAGTCAGAATATAATGCTGAGAGATGTCCCTTTTGATGCCAAGCATGTCGTTGTATGTCCAAGTGAATACTTTTAACTATTTTGTTAATATTTTTTCTAATTTTCTCTTTTCCTCAGGGGTAACATCTTTTGAAATATGCAATATACGAGGATTTTCATCTGTGCCCATGTTAAATGGTTTAGTGTTAATAGAATGAATGTCAAATATGCTCATGTAAGGTTCAATGAAATGTTCATCATTATCATAAGAAACATCACACAAGTAAGCAAAATTAGATTTCATCGCATTATACTTAGAGTTCAGTACATTAAAGGATTCAAAGAGATTAGCAATACAAATGTCATCAGGAGTAGGTGCATTATTAAACGAGACATCCTATATGCTGGATTCGATGAGAGATGCGATGTCGGCGTATCTGGGAGCTTTAGTTTCCAACCTCATACTCTATAGAACTTGTTTAATCTCAACAACAGAGATGACTCCTTCTTCTTCAGTCTGATTCTATCCTTTCCTCATATTGCTGATAGTATCAATAAAGATCTCAAAATCTAGTTTCTTGATCCCATTGCATTCCCATTCCTCAGGTTGACCTTGGTACTTGGAGAGACCTTCGAAAATTAAGGTAGTCTTCTTTCCCTTGTCCATGGTTGGATCATACCCCAATCCTTGCTTACTAGTCTTGTCACACCCGTACTCTACTATAGGTACATTTGCATACATAGTATATTGCATTTATATATATTGGTTGAGTTTAAGAATAAGTTAGTATATATATAGTTAGACTAGTGTATCGGGTTAAGCCGTGACTTGTGCTCGATCGAAGAGCGAGAATTTTTGAAATTTGATGTAACTCAAAATGAGTAAAATTA
>CATIWM010320116.1:0-28102 GCA_949671775.1 Mallotus repandus | reverse complement strand
TATAAAATTAGTAGGTACAAGAGAGAGTCTTCTCTAGATTAACACTAGAGGTATACAATAAAAGAGATCTCACCAAAATAGTGGCACTCAAAGTGTTTCCCACACCCCAATAATTTCCTCACTATTTTGTCACTCACCCTTTGAGAAAACAAAATTCCCAAACCCTTAAAACTCTCTCACTCTCATCAAAGTAAAAATACTTTGGACTCACTTAATTTTTCCTCACAAGCTTTTCTCTCATTTTCCTTTATTTTGCTTGTGGCTTGTGTCATTCTCCTTCTTCTCTCGGCCTTTATATAGGCCACAAAACCTACAAAAAACAAAGAAACTTTTGGCAAAGAAAAAGTTTCCTTTTTTTTCTTTTATGGCTGCACCGAAATCGGTGCAGCCATTTTTGACCTTTTTTTTTATAATTTAAAATGTGGGCTCCACTCTACTAGGAGGGACCCATCAATATCCAGGCGGTGAATTCTGGATTCAGATTAACATTAATTCATCCTAATAACAAAAATAATGTTCAAACTTAATTTAAAATTTTTTTTGTTAACCCTCCAAGCTCGATGGTCGTGGTGGGAGGCAGACGTAGAGGAGGGCACAACAGGGGATCCAATCCGCAGAGAAGGAGCTTTGATCCCACTAGTTTTAGGTGAGTAGTAACAACAGTTGAAGACACAATCTCTCTGATTCCTGAAAATAACCCACCTGCTTTTTCAATGATTACAAGATTAGCACCTGATTTGGATGACAAGACTAAGAAATTTGAAGCTCAAGGTGGCTTTACTAGAATTAAATTTGATTCTATGGGCAATAATAGCTAGGCTGTGGTTAGAGCGACAATTATAGTGGGCGGGAAGAGGAGCAGGAGTGATGGTGTGAAAATACCAGCGATAGTGTTTCTTTTACGTAATCAGTTAATGTTACTTGTATTTGCTAGTCATTAACTCGTGATGGAGGTCAAATGGTTATTTGCACTGGTACAAACATTTTATAGTAGCAAGAGCCCTTTTTTATTTTCAAAAATAATATTTTCAAGATACATAAGAAAATAGTTCCTTCCAAAAATTAGTAAAAAAAACTTAAAAGTGTTCAATTTTATTGATTTGTTGAAAATATTGCTCTTAGTTGATATTTAGGATAATTGTAGATACTCACAAAGGGATGAAACTGTTATTTTCTAGAAAGAGGGACAAAAGGTATATTTGTAGGCATATTTCAGGAGTTACTTGTAATTATACCACAACAAAAATCTTAATTGTATCCAAAAAAAAAAAAAAATGGGACCCACCACTTTCCTCCCTCGTTATTACATCTTCTTCTTCCTCCACCTTTGAATCAAACCAAAACATTCTTGAAACAAGACAAAACAAAACATTCCCATTTTACCCTTAAAATTTTCCGTTCACTCTCTCACCATCCAAACACCCCCAATCCCCCCTGCCCCCTCCAACTACGTCGTCTCCGCCATGCACCACCCCAACAACATCCCTTTCCATAACGGAAACAATAAACGGTTCTCATCGATTCACAATCCAAGGCTACTCTTTAGCTAAAGGTATCGGCGTCGGTAAACACATCGCCAGCGAGAATTTCACCGTCGGTGGTTACCAATGGGCCATCTACTTTTACCCTGACGGTAAAAATCCTGAAGATAATTCCTCTTATGTCTCTGTTTTCATTGCTCTTGCTAGCGAAGGTACCGATGTTCGTGCATTGTTTGAGCTAACCCTAATTGATCAGAGTGGTGAAGGTAAACATAAAGTCCATAGTCACTTCGATCGTTCGCTTGAAAGTGGACCCTACACGCTTAAGTATCGCGGCAGCATGTGGTAATTGAATTCCTTCAATTTTCTTGAATTTTGATTCTTGGGGTTTTCTTTTTTTTTTTTTAAGGCAGTGATTTTTTTTTTTTCAAAAAAAGAAGGGGTCGCAAGTGCCAATTCTTCAATTCTGTTGAATTGGATTCTTGGGTTTTGTTTTGTTTCCTGTATTTGATTAGTAGTAAAGCCGAAGGTAATCGTGTTTTGTTAGGGGCTATAGGTGATATTTCTTCATTTTTTTTTGAATTTTATTCTTGGATTTTGACAAGTTTTTGAAATTGTTTGGTCTTAAAGTTTAAATTTTCATCTTTCATTTCCTTTTTTTAGGGGTTACAAGCGTTTCTTTCGACGGGCAATGCTTGAAACGTCCAATTTTCTAAAGGATGATTGTTTGAAGATTCATTGTACTGTTGGTGTTGTGGTGTCTGCAATAGACTGTTCAAGATTGCATTCTATAAAGGTTCCTGAATCAGATATTGGAGCCCATTTTGGCATGTTGTTGGAGAATGAAGAATGCTCTGATATTACTTTTAATGTGGATGGGGAAAAGTTTCGTGCTCACAAATTGGTGTTGGCTGCTCGTTCTCCTGTGTTTGAAAGTGAATTCTTGGATGCACTGGAGGAAGATACTCATGAAGTAGTTGTTACTGATACAGAACCTAAGGTTTTCAAGGTACTTGTTTTTTTTCTTTTTCCTTTTCATTTTCATTTTCTTTGACGTTGGCATGATGCAGCATTAGCATATAGGTGTACCCTCAATAGTATTAGTACATATCCATGTTGGGTATATATTCATTATCATATATCTGAGATTGGTACATTTCTTCAAAGTTAGAGGAAGATACACCTCATTTCATTTTGTTTCTTCATTCTCATGTATCGTAGCTTCAATGAATCTAGCTTAGTGAAGCACCATTAAATAATTGAGTCAGAAGTGCCAGAGCCAAATAATCTACTATTGAGCATGAATTTACTGAGGTTTGCTGTCCCTAAAAGTAAGTTTCTGAAAATAAATGAAATAATAAATGATATCTGGCAAGCTATGTGAAAGAAAAAAAGAATCAATATTGATTACCTATGTACAATGCAGATAATTGAATAGAATTTGTTCAATACAAATGCTTGTAACTTAATATTGTACAAGTATTTAGAAGTCTGTTTCCTGAATATTGTTTTAATTCATAATATAATGAATAGCTCAAACAATTATGAATTCATGAATAATAGAGAAGATGAATGTGAACAACCAAAAAAGTAGGTTGCTAAGCTTGTTTGTTATAGTGATACTGCAAATGATTGGGATCGAGTCTTAGTTGAATGAAACTGTTGGGAGCATTGATATTGCAAAATGGATGTCAAAGGCATATTTGTGTATCTAATGGTGCTTGTTTTCTCTATTCTTGCATGCATGTGACAAAGGCCTTGCTGTACTTCATATACAAAGATACTCTTGTTGAAGATGAGGAGCTTTCCATATCAAATTCAGCTTCCACATCATCTGTATCAGATACATTGATTGCAAAGTTGTTGGCTGCAGCTGACAGATATGACTTACCTCGACTCAGATTAATGTGTGAATCTGTACTCTGCAAAGATATATCTGTAAATTCTGTTGCTAAGATCCTTTCCTTGGCTGATCGTTATCACGCTATGGATTTGAAATCTGTTTGCCTAAAATTTGCTGCTGAGAATCTCATAGGTATGTTTTTCTGGTTATATTTTCTAGAGCTCTGTTCCATGTAGAACAATCTCCTATATTTCTGTCTTTTTCCATGCAAAGTACAGACGCAATGTTCTTGTGAGTTTGTCGATTTGAACTTTTATTTGTGTAATTTTACATGGATAAATTAACATCATAGCCACATGCAGAATTCAGCTAGTTTGAATTAGTTCTACCTCTTGAATTAATTGGAGCAACATTACGGGTTTCTGAGCCATCTGTGTAGGGTCATTTATCGCTGTGACCATCTTTTTCTTCTCGTTTTTGTCCTTTTGTTTCCTCATTCTTTTTTAGATCTAGCGCTACCAAAATATTTCTTTTTTTTTTTTGTATTTGCATTTCATTTTTCCCACTTGCCGTCATTTCCTAGCAGTATGCATAAATAAGTTCTCACATGCACATTCACATATTTGTACATGAATGCATGCCAATCTGGCACTTGACTTTGAATCAGGATTAACGAGTTCTTCTAATTGTGATAGATTAATTAGCTCTCCTAATTGTTATAGAGAGCCTTCAAAAAATAATAACTAATTCGATCTAAAGCCAAATAAAGCTCTAGCTACTCCTGGTTTTCAAATGACCCGGAGATTATTTTTAGATGTAATGGAAATTTTTGACAAATTACAAGCTGATGAAGTAGCGTGTTGAAGCAAATTACCTCACCATATTTTTCCATCGAAGTTGTATCTTACAGAAGTAGTCCACTTGCAAATAAACAAGTGATGAATTGGTGCCCAAAATAGCAAAGTGATGTATGCGTGGACTGGAAAATATAACTATAATGTTTTAAATACTTTAGTCATTCGAATCATGTTGAATTTCTATCATTTTTTAGTTGTGCAATGATTATAAGGACAGAAAGGAAAGGAATGGGGAGGTAACTGGATAAATATTTAAGTATTAAGTCTTGTTAAGCTGATGGGTATGAAAAGAAAATGAAGGATTACATTTCAGTGCACACACATATGCTGACATATATTATTGTCCCCTTTTTGGTGGATTGAGGACAAAGCAAAAAACAGTGTTATTTTCAATCCAATACAATTCTTTTATCCATGATTTGACAATGAACTTCTGGGATTACCCTTATATAATCTAGATTTTGTGCTAGGAAAAACCAGAATGCTGGTAGTCTTATAATCTAGTTCAATTTTGCCTGATTCTCATATTTGAGAACTGAATGAAGTCCAGAATTCATTTCATTCAAGTTGTTTTGTTTTGAAAGATTAATAAATCAGGTAAAAAATCATAGGTCTTTCAAGAATTGTATTTAATTGGCATAAGTAATGGCAGGGTCCAAAGTCACATTACAAAAGTATATTGCTCCATATCTCCAATACGCTCAAAATAAGATCATTTTTGGAATTAAGATAATTTAATTTCTTTAATTAACTTATTGCAAACCATGGAATTTAGTTTAATTATGTAAATTTAAAATTTACAGTTTGAACTTTATTGTTGGAAGTGAATTGACCTTGCAAATGATTAGTCCCAACTGATTGCTTGTAAATTAATAGGGGATACTAAGTGGACTGACTAACCTTCTAATCCTTCACTATCATCAAGGGAAAAAAAAAAGGAAAGATTGTCCATCTCTTTTTCTTTCCCATGCCAAGACTTCTATTGTTTCCTTTTATTTCAACTCAAAATTGTATGGTTGATTTGGTATCCTGTTTCTGTTACCGTGCTTTTGGTCTTAGAAACATAAGAAAACTATAGGTATTCTTCTCTAATACATATATATGACGATACATGCAGTGCATGTATCATTCAGATGGTCAACTACCGCTTACGGCGGCCCGGATACAGCTCAAACCTGTGAATTTTCCTTTTTCCTTTGTAAGAGGACAGCAATACATTCAACGCCAAATGCCATTCTTCACTTTTCATCTCCCAATGTATCGTAAAATTTTAATCAAGATTTTCGGTGATAGATCTAGCTAAGGAGGAAATGCTTTTTTTTTTTTTTTTTCACATACTGGGCACTGCTTTGCGATGTGCATTCATGATGTGTGTATATATGCATATGCTTTCACCTTCGTTTCCCTGTTCTCCGTCTACATGTCAATGAGAAATAAATATTGACATTTTTATTGCTGATGTTTGTTGCATTTTCTATCCATTGAATCAATGTGAATGCCATCTGTACCTGACAATTTCAATTTTGTCATTCACATGCGCTGGAGCTGTTCCAGCTTTGCTACGTGAATTGGTTGATGATGCCAAAAATAGCATACCTTTATTTCATTTTATTATTTTACATTTTAGCTCCTGAGGATGTTGAGTTGAGAATGCTGCTTTTATTATTTCTGTCGTCTTCGTTTCCCTTATTTCAATGTTACCTTATTTTCTGATCATCTCCTTTCCTGTAGCTGTGATGCAATCAGATGGTTTTGAGTATCTCAAAGAGAACTGTCCATCCCTGCAGTCGGAGCTCCTAAAAACTGTAGCAGGATGCGAGGAGGATTTCAGCGGAGGAGGAAAGAGCAGAAGTGTATGGGCACAGTTTTCAGATGGTGATGATACAACAATGGATAGGAGTGTAAGGCAACAAGCATGGGAAAATGGAGGGGAAAGAAGCCATAGCTTGTGGGTCCAACTCGATGATGGTGATGCTAGCAGAAGTCCTGGACAAGATTGAGAGTGGAAATTATTTAACAAATGTTTTCATGAGATTGATGAGAAAGAAATGGAGGGAAGCAGGGAGAGGAAGGTCCTTAAACAGTGAACGGTATTTATTACCTCATAGGTTCTGTTTTCCTCTGTCTTTTTAGGCTTTTGGTGGCTAAAAAAAAAATGTTGTAATATCCAAATGTGCTTTAATATGTTGGATTTTTAGGCCTTTGGTGGCCAAAAAAAAAAAAAAAAAAGGGAGTGAGAGGGAGAGAGAGCTGTTGTAATAGCCAAATGCGCTGTTGTAAGGAAACTTGGTTAGCTGTTGAAAGAACTTGTAATTTATCCAGATAAAAAGGAGAAAAAGATCAGAAATTTGTCCAGTGTAGGAGCTGTCCGAGGTAAATGGTCGGAGGCTACTTTCATGTCTGCCAACCAAGTTTTATTTCTTAATATGCTTGTGATGATCTCTTCCTACCATTGTAAATTCATGCACTAATTCAAAATTAATTAGACTTCAATTTAACTTAAAAACTTGTTAAATGAGGACGATTTTTAATTGGCAATTCTCGTTGTCTTTGAAAAGAAAAAAAATTGTCACAACAAAGTTGCATAACTTAAGCATCAATATACAGCAAAATAGGGTAGCCATTTCCTTGACTTTTAAATTGATATATATGTATATATATTCTAGTTTTTTTTTTTTTTAGAATTTAATAACCTAAAAGATATATATATTCTGGTTGTGAGGTAAGCTGGAAATTGGATCAACACAGCAAATGGAATACACCTACTATTCCTTATCATTTTAGCTACCCATAATTTTTTTTTTGTGCAGCACAATAAAATTTGATGGGCCACACCCTGCCCATACAGGTTATTTGACTTATCCTATGCTCTTCAAAAGAAAATTATCTTAACAAATCTGAAATTGCTTCTTATTATTTCACTGATAGTATTTTTACAATAAAAAAATCTAATATTTTTATGAAAAAAATTTATATTTAGACGAATGAAATTAATTAACTATTATAAAACCATATATAATATGGAAATCTGTTCAAATTTAAATATTTATTTTGGAATCTATATACTTAATTTTCAACACTTTAAAGCTGAAGTTTTACAAAATCTTAATTACACTTAAAAATATTATTTTTTAAAGAATAACGCATATTTAAATCCTAGAATTTGAAACTTTATTTTATTAAGTTTCTGAATTTTTATTTTATTTTAAAAAGCTCTCAAACTTTTATTTTTTTTAGTTGGAGGACTAAACTAATGGAGCTGGCAAGATTGTAAATCAATGCTGTTAAGTGCGCGGGTGATTGGTGTAAGTAACATGACGTGGACTTAGAACTGAGGTGATTAGGAAATAATGAGGTTGAGTGGGATAAGTCAACATGACGTGGACTTAGAACATGACAGACCTTCCACTGCCTGTCTTCATGTTCAGATCATGTTGCAGAGCTACTGGTAGAGCAAACAAGAAGCTCCTCGCTTCCTTCTCTCTCATCTCCAATTTCTGATTTGAAATATTTTTTTTTTTTCAAGGAAAAAATTTTCCTGGCTTTGAACATGAGAATCATGCAGCAAGAAGGTGAAAGCGAGGGTGTTGAATACCACGTCTTCGCTACAACGAAGGCAGACGACGATGAGGTTCAGGTTTTGCACTCCTCAGGTGGACCGCCGGTTCAGTTGGCAGACGATGATGAAGACGAAGACGACCATGACGACGATGAAGATGATGACGCTGACGGCGATGACGAGGACAACACGGTGTACCGCCAGTTCTTTTAGCAGAGTTTTAAGTTTTGAATATGGTCATTATGGAAACCTATCCACTGTGGTTGCTGAGGAAAAGATAGTGCAATTGAAGGGGCTGAATCAACTTTGATTATGGCATCTGGGATGTGTGCTAGTACTGTCATGCTATTGGCTTTGGTTCCTGCTGGTGGGCTTATTGTTGGTGGAGGTGGTGATTTACCTGTAGTGACTTTTATTTCGATTTTTTTTTTTGGGTGAAGAAAACTAGTGCAATTCCATTATCTAGTTCTTGATTTGATTAAGGAAAATTTTGTGAATTCCATTATCTAGTTATTGATTGGTAATGCATGTCCAAAAAGAATTTTTTTTGCATTATTGCCATGATGTTTTCTTTGAGCAGTATTTCCAGAAATTTTTTGCTTACATATGTTTCAAGTTCGAAGCAGCTGGCATAAAAATGTGGTTGGGGTTTGTAGGAAAGCATTCTAGTAGGTATATTGTTGTGCTTGTTTTAGTCCTATTGTTGGATCAAAATAACATATTTCTGTGTAGCTACTCTCTTTTTTTTTCTCTCAAACTCGGTGGATTATCTGTATCTTTAATGTTACCATTTTAGTTTTCTCTCAGACTTGTGTGTTCGGATTGTTCTCTCGTTGGTAAAGTCACCAGTGAATATTATTTTTACAGAGAAATATTCTCTGAAATGGAGCAACATGCATCTAATGTTGTGTAATTTCATTGATGGACTGCTCTCTCTTCATTGGCGGGATGATTTGACGATAACACTTAATGTCGACAATCACAATCAACTGTCCAGAGAATCATTGAGACAGCAGGAGATAACGAAGCCTTGCTCTTCGAGGCCTTGAATGCGAACGACGATATCCAGAAAGTTCTCACTAAGTATGAAGAGTTGAAGAAGCCATCAACAGTTTCTTCTGAGCCTGAACCTGCTATGATTCCTGTAGCTGTTGAACCTGATGAGTCACCTGTCCATCCAAAAGAAGATGCCTTAATTAGGAGGCTAGCAGGTTCACGTGGTGGTCATGGTGGAAGCAACGATGACATGATGGATGATTTTCACGTGGTGTGTGTGTTACTCTTTACAAAATAAGGACATGTTCCACATCAACATTATAAAATCCAACTGGTATATTCAATTAACGGTGTTCCGATATTTTTATTATAAAATAATACATCTGATAGTTTTGTCCTCAAATTAAACAAAAACAACAGTTCAAGGGCCTTTGAAAACAAAATAAAAATTTAAGAGCTTAACAAAATAAAATGTTAAAGTTTAGGGACTTAAATATGGATTATTCTTATTTTTTAAGACTTCAATCCATTTTATTTTATCTTTTCTTTGTTCCTAAAGTTGGATTATTTATTATATTTTCAATCCATTTCGTTATATTTTCATTTTTTCATTTCACAACTAATTTAAAGTTTTAATGTGATATATATTAGTTTAAAGGAGAACAATGTTTGGCAGCTGATTCTAATATTTATTTTTATTTTCTTTATTATCAACAAACCAATGGTTACATAAAAATAAAATAAAATTATATATATGTGATTTTGATAAAGAGATAAACCCGGTTTCTCAGGCCGGGTTAATAGCATGGAAAAATATATAATATATTTTATTCGAAAAAAATGAGAGAGAATGAATGTTGCTGACATGTTGCGGATGATTCAGTTTTAGCTTTTGTTCTAATTACTGTTAATTTACCTTTTCCTGGATAAATTAATGATCGCTTACTTCAATGATAGTTTGAATTTCTTTTTCCAAATCCATGCAGATTCAGGAGAAGATGGTTTTATCTCAAATTGATCATATAATTTTAGTACCTTTGCTTTGCCTTTAATTATTCTTTATTTGTTCTCTCAAGAATAAAGAAGGCAACTTTGTGGTGTTTTGGTTGATGGGTGTGGTTGTTGATATGCAAAACGATGGTGGTGCTGCAAAGGGTTATTGGGGATTGAAGAGTTTTATTAGGAGAAAGCATGTAGACTCTGTTCTTGTTAAGAGACAGAGTGGCCAACAATTGGCTAAGAAACTCTCTGTTATTGACCTCATTGCTATTGGTAATTTTCATAACTTGCTTGACTTTGAACTGGGTTATATTCCTTGGTGCTCTTTTAGCGAGAAGTTTCGATCTTTTTTTTTTTTTTTTTTTTTTTTTTGGATTGGCCTACTTGAAGATTTTCTTTTCTACCAAGCAAATTCTGTGAATTTCCTGCTTCTGTACAAGTTGTTGTGAATAATCTGATGTTAACAGCTTTCTATTTGCAGCTCATGTGTTAGAAAATTAACATGTTTTATGCTTCCATTTCATTTAAATTCTAGTGTCCAACTATGCTGGGGAGAAAGTTTATGCGAATTAATGAATGTTTCATTGGTATTTTTGTGCTCAGGAGTAGGAGCAACTATAGGAGCTGGAGTATATATTCTTGTAGGAACTGTTGCTAGGGAGCAAACAGGACCAGCTCTTACAATTTCTTTCCTTATTGCTGGAATAGCAGCTGCTCTCTCAGCATTTTGTTATGCAGAACTTGCATGTCGGTGCCCTTCTGCGGGGAGTGCCTATCATTACACTTACATTTGCATAGGAGAAGGGTAAAGTAGAGATTCATTAAGAATCTAAGCTTTCATAGTCACGTGGGAATTCTTATGCCGGCACTGTTTGATGGATGTGCAAAGAATTTCAAACATTACATGTTCAGGATTCCAACAATAAAAATTTACGAGAACCCAGTTTAGAATTGTCCTGTAGACTTCATAAATGATGTTTCAAACAATATCAAGAAACTTGAGAGGGACATTGTCATCATTTTTTAATGAGGACAAATTAGCTTACATTAAACAAGCTTTAATCATGCGTTTTGATATTTCTTGTTAGTGACTTGACAGACCTTTTCTCTTGCAGTGCTGCCTGGTTGGTTGGTTGGGCATTGATTCTGGAATACACTATTGGTGGCTCTGCTATTGCTCGTGGCCTAACTCCTAATCTGGTGAAGTAGTTTGTTGTTATTTTTAATGTTCACTTGATTTCCTCTATGCCTTTTCTAATGATTATGAGTTATGACTGTCTCCATCCTTTAGTGTATTTTCTTTTAATTACCAAATCAGTATCTGATGCTTTCGTTTCATTTTTTTTCCCCTAAATCTTGCTCGCACAGACACACTGATGCTTACATATATAGTTCTTATATTTTGTGTTTAGCCGTATGTTTAACTTTTTCATTTCATTTAGGTTT
This sequence comes from Mallotus repandus, assembly GCA_949671775.1. Taxonomy (NCBI): domain Eukaryota; kingdom Viridiplantae; phylum Streptophyta; class Magnoliopsida; order Malpighiales; family Euphorbiaceae; genus Mallotus; species Mallotus repandus. The sequence goes on along the minus strand of CATIWM010320116.1, from coordinate 16,921 downwards.
ACCCTTTATAATCATTTCAGGCCCTTCTTTTTGGAGGTGAGGATAAGTTGCCTACTTATTTGGCTCGCCACACAGTTCCTGGTCTTGGTATTGTCGTAGATCCATCTGCTGCAGTCTTGGTTCTTGTTGTCACTGTGCTTTTGTGCATGGGAATCAAGGAGGTAATTTGTTTTTCTTTTAAACTGTTTTTAACATTATTCTTCTTTTATGTATGTATGCTTCTTTTAATTAATTTGGTTATTGACAGAGTTCATTTGCCCAAGCCATTGTTACAACGATGAATATTTGTGGGATGCTTTTTATTATAATCGCTGGCGGATATTTGTCTTTCAAAACTGGATGGGTTGGATATGAAATTCCTAGCGGGTAATCATTGTATGATTTTGTTAATTTTTCTTGCTGTATGTGGCACTAGAGATCTGTTTCACCAACTATTTCTTTTGATTTTATAGATATTTCCCTCTCGGTTTAAATGGAATGCTTGCAGGATCTGCAGTAGTGTTCTTTTCATTCATTGGGTTTGATGTTGTTGCAAGTACAGCAGAAGAGGTAATTTTGCTTGTAGATTGACTAAGTGGAAAAACACTAAGAAAGAACAAAGAATAAAAATTACTGTCGTAATCTTCAAATTATTGAATCTTTGCAAACTACAAATGGATTTTCACCAGCTTCTTTATACCATCTTGGTCCATGCAACTAAACCTTTTAGCTTTTGAACCATATGAACCATATCATCATGACAGGTGAAAAATCCTCGGCGAGATTTGCCCCTTGGCATAGGAATTTCTTTGTCTCTATGTTGCATTCTGTACATGCTTGTGTCTGTTGTTATTGTTGGCCTGGTTCCATACTTTGCACTGGATCCGGACACTCCTATCTCTTCCGCATTTGCTTCTCATGGGATGCAATGGGCAGTGTAAGTTTGACCTTTTTCATTCAACTCACTTATTTAGTTGTGTTGCTGTTTGCAATTTCATTTAACCTGTCTTCTTGCAGGTATGTAATTACAACTGGGGCAGTAACTGCTCTCTGTGCAAGCTTAATGGGTTCACTTCTTCCACAGGTATAATATGCTTATTTCCACTTGATTCAGAATAATTGGTTTTTTTTTTTTTTTTACTTTGCAGAGATATAGTATCAATTTTCCTTTAATTTTTGGAGAAATTCTGCAAAACTTTGATAAATGCAGAACAAGCTCCATCACCCATCACCAACCACCAGGCTAACCCCTCTCATATTTTTCTCTCCCTTTTTGGGGTTTTTCCAAACAAACACAAAGACATGATTTTAAGTTAGGAATCTGTTGTTTTGCTATTTAGGAAATTGCCTATACATTAGATTTAGGAATGGCAATGGGAAGGGCAGGGGCCTAGTTTTGCCCACCTAGTCCTCGTCCTGTTTGGAATTGAGGTGGATTTTGGATTCCTTGTTTTATTTTATAATTTTATAATCATTAAAAATATCTTATCTAAATTTGAATAGTATATTATACATCTGTTAAAAATTTTAATATTTAAAATGAGGTCTTTCAAAAAAAATTTTCATTTCATAATTCATCAATATAATATAAATTTCTATATAATGCATTAATATATATTATAAGATTATATATTTGGGAAGACATCAAGGCAGTTATTGGAGACAGGATGAGATGGGGCAGAGCAGCTTAAACTCTACCCTGCCTTGTCATCAACAGCTGGCCGGGGAAGAATTGCCATATCTAAGATTAAGATTTTGTACTTCACATTAAGTCAATTGTGAAAATGGAGAGCATAGGCTTTCCAGCTGATTTTTTTTTACTTTACTTTTTTTTTTCAGCCCCGAATGTTTATGGCAATGGCTAGAGATGGACTGTTGCCATCATTTTTCTCAGACATTAATGAACACACCCAAGTACCAGTGAAGAGCACAATAGCAATTGGTATTCTAGCTGCAGCCCTGGCTTTTTTCATGGATGTTTCACAGTTGGCTGGGATGGTAAGTGAAGCATTTGAACCAAAGAGGCCTAATGGAGAAGAGAACATTTCTTTATATATGAACATGATCTCTTGGTTACAGAAATATTTTGAGGCCAATTTTCCTTTATTTATTTTTGGGGTACAGGTTAGTGTGGGCACTCTTCTTGCGTTCACTGCTGTTGCAATTTCAGTCTTGATACTCAGATACGTTCCACCAGATGAGGTGCCACTCCCATCTTCACTTCATGAATCAATTGATTCAGTGTTCCTGCAATCCAGTGGGGATATCCAGCGGGTTGCTGGTCAAGAAATTAAGGATTCTGTCAATTACTGTGAAAGCAGTGAACGTTTGCTTGATGAAGGAGAGACATCAAATGTATGTCCCCTTCTTCAGAAACCCATAGCTCAAGGTACCACTGAGATGCCTTCCTAAGTGTGCTTGATAATGGCCTACTGACCTTATTATGTTTCTACTTTTGCATCGTTGTGTTCGAGCATGATTTGAGAGTTGCTTGACATGCACACAACATGGCAAAGAATAAAGTGTGATGTTATGAACAATAAAGGCTGATTGGTCTACAAACTAAGATGTGAAAAAGCTTATACTTGGGTACAGCTGAAAATTTTAGAAGGATTAAGAATGGCGTCTATTTTACATAGCCAGGCCTATGAGACACTTTCATGGATAAAACAGGACGGCCTTGGCTTCTGGATTTGTATTGATCAATTTATTTTAAAATGGATTCAGACCAAAAAGATTGAAGAAAGTTTGAATAAATGATAGTGTATGATGATTAAAAGAAAAAGGATGTCCAAAGTTGATTTTGTCACTTGGCATGTCTTAACCTTCTAATAGATACAAATCTCTGGATCAACTTTGTAGTATTGCTCATTAATGTCAGCTTTTTTTTTTCTTGGCTTCATGTCAATTATATAGATGAACAAAATCAACAAAAGAGACGGAAAATTGCAGCTTGGAGTATAACGGTTGTATGCATTGGGGTTCTTGTCCTTACATCTGCAGCTTCATTTGAAATCCTTCCCAGGTTTGTTATCAATTGCAAACCTTACACTTGTATGCTTCTATGAAATTAGTTCTTTAAGCACATAATTTTTTACCATTCCTATATTGGTTAGTTTCAAGGAGATATCACGTTACCAGAATAATAATGAACTATGTGAGCACATTTTATCTTTATTTAAACTCTCCTTTTCCTTTCTCCCTATGGATTCCACTTGCCATATGAAATCAGTGAATCCAGATGCTTTGTTGGATGTGGTCAATCTGTGATCCATGCCACCTTCATCTTTTCTGTAAACCCAAACATTTCTACCCTAATAGAGTCTTGTGTTTCTGTACTTTCAATTTAAGAGCTATCATTCTCACTTGATTTAACTCATTTTATGAATAAATTTACTGCCAGAACCAGAAAGCACAATGTTTCCTTCCTTCATCCATTCTGCAATGGTTTTTTGAAAAATATCCTCAACATTATTGCCATCTTATCCTAGCATGGAATCTCAGAACTGAAAATAACGAGAAGACATTGCTAGTCTAAACAATCAAACAGCATTTGCTTCGTTGTTCCACACATTACTAAAGTTGAAATGAGTATCTTTTGCTTAAAATACTTGGAGTTAATATGTGTCTCTATAGCTCTAAAAACCTTTGCTATTCTATAATTTGGTGTTCATAACTCAAATTATTACTCCTAATATTCCAGGGGAAATGAAATGATTTTATTGATAACTAAAAAGTTTCATTCAAAGTCATGATATGCATTGGAGACTAAATGCATGCACGAACACATATGCATATATGAAAAAAAAAGGCAAGCATATAGATTTGTATTCGAGAACTTAACATGCATAAAGCAATTAATGGGAATGCTTTATTCTTTTCTGGAAAAGGGCAATCTAAAAGAGGGGAAAAAGAAGAGGTTTTGGTGTTCCTTGTTGAAGACATGCTTTTTCTGAGTTGGCAATGATTTTTTTCTTCTTATGGTTCTTAACCTTGCAATGTTGGTTCTGCTAGCCTTCTGCGCTTCATGTTGTGTACAGTGGGTGGGGCGCTTCTGTTGTGCAGTTTGGTAGTTCTAGCATGCATATCTCAGGATAGTGCAAGACACAGCTTTGGACATGCAGGAGGTACGTTCAATTTTATTCATACAATGATGAGAAAATTGATTGAGATTAGACACCATACCAATGTGATATGTGTGCAAGTTTTTAAATCATGATAGCCACTTTAAAGACATTTCAAAATAAAAATTGGCTCAATGTATTGAAATTTGACGCACTTGAATGATTTTTTTTTTGAATATATATATCTTAGAATACCCGTCGAATATGTTAAAGGTTCTAAACCATGATCACTGGATTTGAGAAAAAATAATTAGTTATGATAGAGGACAGGACTAAAAAATAGATAATTCATCAGTGTTTGCTCTGCTAGTCCGTGAAATCTTTATTTTTCTGCTTTGCCAAATATCTTGTATAGCTGTGCAATTAGCATGGACTTAAAAGCTTTCTTACGCGGGCAATAATGCTCTAAATCATGACTTATTAACCTGTTTCCAGGTTTTGTTTGCCCTTTTGTTCCATTCTTACCTGTTGCTTGCATCCTCATCAACATCTACTTATTAGTTAATCTGGGGTGAGTATTAATATTTATGTCTGAGCTCAATTTGACAAAAAGCTCCTGTCCATAGTTAAAGTCTGATCAATTGTCTCCTACTTTTGAGCTCACAGGGGCGGCACATGGATCCGTGTTTTAATATGGCTGTTAGCAGGAGAATTAGTTTACTTATTCTATGGTCGGAACCACAGTTCACTGCTGAATTCTATCTATGTTCCGACTGCTTATGCTGATGAGATTTACCGCACCTCATCAGGCCATTCGGTGTAGATATTGTTCAAGCACACACATTATAAACGATCTGGCCCCCCAATCTTCAAGATGCAGTATCTTGAATGCAACTTGGGTTCGTCTTCTATGATTCAAAATTCTTGGACGGGTGAATGGAAATTGATCTCAGGTCTGCAATGTGATACTGCAAGTGGGGTTGGCATGAGGAGGCCTTTCTGGCTGAAACTTGTAAATAAGCTTATTGCTCATGCATGTCAATTGTACACAATTATGAGGGGATACTTGAACAGATAATAATAGGGAGGGAATACTGGTTTACAACCCCAAATATTTCAATAAGAGTTGTCATTTTTGGAAATAATTTTCTCCTTTTTGGTCAATAATGGAAATGGAAAACTTTTTGCTGACAATTGAAAAATTCCAGTCAAGGAGTTTGAAAAGTTGAGAGTGGCAATTTGATGGCTCGAGAAAGTGCTCCAAATTTCAAATGGCTGCACATGGATAATCAGCTCAAGCCTCAAGGTGTAGCCACCCTATTCATTTGTTCCTGTGTCCATAATTATTGAAGAAGTGGGTCAGCAGCCAACATCATTATCATCATCCATCGTATTGAAATTGCCAAGGCAAAAAGATTAATGACAAATCTACAATGTGACCTTTACTGACATGATTTAATACTGATGATGGCAGGCTCACTTCTGCCAAGCTTTTTATGCATTTTCAGTCTTTTTCATTTGCATGAACATTGAATTTGCGGGTGCCATATTCATTGTCTGTCTTCTATTATCTTTTTTTTTTTTTTTTTGACCATAGGTAAAGGGGAAGGGAAAGGGGAGAGTGGATCAACCCGGGTGGAATTTTATATTCATTTTATGTTGATAATATGGGATAGAGGTCAAATTAATAAAAATTTAATATTTAATTAATATTTTATAATAGTTATAAAACTTTAATAAATTAAAAGATAAAATTAATGAAAAATTCAGTATCTAATTAAAGTTATACCGAACTTTAATGAATTAAAAAAATTAAATTAATAAGAATTTAATATTTAATTAAAAATAACAAAAACTAAAAATTAATAATATGTTGATGAATTTTAAATAATTTAATATTATTGATTTGATTTTTAAATTATTAAAAATTAAAATTATTATAAAATTTCTCCCATGACAGCTACAGTATCCCTTCAATAATTCTATACTTGCACGCATAGGCATAGCATATGCATATACAATAATTTTATCCAAATGTCTTCAAGTTGTGTGGTCACTACTCAACAAATTTGGTTGGCTTTGCTTTCTCTCGAAATTACGTTTATAATTGACCAAAGCGCATTAAATTTTTTTAATCATATAATGTTCCTCATTGTTTGCTAGAATTGTAGGCACCACCTCTATCTATTCATTAGACTTTTCAGACATGCTTTTGTGATTGTGAAAACCATACAAAGCAATCAAATGTTATAATTCATGAGGTTTTGTTTTGTATAATGCAAATAAAATAATGGTGTTTTCATATGTTGATGAGTTAGGATGATGTAAGAGCATACTAGTCAATTTCTTTTTTTTTTTCCCGCCTTTTGTTTCATACTTTTACATTTGCTAAAATTGAATGCATGTTTTATTCAAGGCAGCACTTTCACATGCTTTTTAAAGGATAATACGACAATAGAAAAAGGTAACATTACCATTGAAATTGTATTTCTAATCAGGGCATTGTTGTTTTCAAAATTTCAACCAATATATATATTGTGTCGGTTAAGTGATTATTTTTTTCTAAAAATATTGTGAAATGTAAAATTTAAATTTATTATATTTGATATCATAAAAAAATTACTCTTATCGTGCAATTCATTAATATTTAGATAATATAACTTTTTATTTAAAAAAATATGAAATATGATACTTCTCTGGCAATTATTTTTTATTTTAACTTATTTTAAAAATACATTTTCTATTTTAATTTGAAATGTTACAGAGATATTATATTATTATACAGTAAATTAATAAATTCGGCCATTTCCATAGCTTTATTTATGTTAGATTCTTCAAGGTGTTTGTTTATAATCCCTAGGATGCTTTTGTCACTGCCACCTCCATATCCAATGCACCGACCTTACAATTATTAGTATTTTTTCTTTCTTCAATACATTAATTATATATTTTTTTCGATTCTAGATTTGTTTTTTATTTTATCTTAAATTATATAGTAAATTTTATAAATATTAAATTATTATATAATTTTATTTGAATGAATGACATTTAAAATTAAATAATTTTAATTAATTAATAAAATAATAAAAATGACAACAATTAATTTAATGTAAATATATACAATATAATTTAAAATTTTAAATAAAATTAAATAAAAATTTTATGCCCATATATTTTTTAATTTTTTATTAACATAAAAATTAAAAAATATCCTAAAGTTCTATTCTTATTATTTAATTAATTTCTAAAATTTATATCTAACAATAAATATAATTAAATTTTTTAAAAAATATGAATTATATATAAAGTTTATCCTTATTTTCTTATAAATTATTAATTAATCAATTAAAACATTATTAAGTTTAAAAAGTACAAATTTATAGAAACTATATTACAAAAAACCCACAATAATGCAAACAGTTGCGAGGCAACGAATCCGATTTCAGTTGGTGTAACAGAACAGAACAGCCAATCTTCATTTCATTGACTTTCTTAATTTTTGATTAATTTTAATTTTAAGTTAAATGAATAATTTGCTTCTCTTCTCTTCCCTTCTCTAGTCTAATCATTATTTTATTTTATATTATTTTTCTTTTTTTTTAATATATTAAGCATATCGTATCATAGCAGCAGGAGAATTTTCTTTTCTTCCTCTCCCCAAAATCTAGGCAATCTGCCCCCATCCCCTTTTGCCCATAAACGAATTTTGATTGTACTATATAATAAAGCTTTGTTTTTTTTTCCCTCTTTAATCTCTCAGGAATGCGGGCAGATTTGGCTGAGCTTCTGTAGTTATTATTATTATCATATCTGTTCTGTATATTTTTTTTTTGAGGACTGGAAGTTTGTTGTTGATTTTTATATATTTTTGTGCAAAATTTGAAGATACCCAGTTTGTAATCTGTTGAATTGATTGTTGAAAAGCAATAAAGATCGTGTTTTTTCGATGGGTTTTCTTGTTGATTCGGAAAAAGATGGCGGGTTAGGTGTATTTGGGGGTTGTGTTAGAAGTTTGGTTAGGAGAAAACAGGTTGATTCTGTACATGCTCAAGCTAATTCTCGTCATCAGTTAGCTAAGGAGTTGTCTGTTCCTCACCTTATTGCTATTGGTACATACTCTATTTTCTTCTTCTCCTTATAAAAATTCAAAATTTTTTCCTGTTTTATGTTTGTGCATCTGTATTATATATATATATGGGGTTATTCATGGATGATGCCACTGAGCTTAACTATATAGGATTTATTGTTTTTGTTTTAGCCCTTTATGGGGAAAATAAAGTCAAAGTTGCTCTTTGCTTTTATTACGTGCAGCATGTTTCTTGTGTATATGTATATTCTTCAATTTTTTTCCTAATCAATTTTTTTCCTAATCCTGCATGTTCTCAGTTGAATTATGCGCTTCAACTATTGACTTACCATCAAAACTTTGCCTCCCTTTATCAGGAGTTGGTTCAACCATTGGAGCTGGAGTTTATATTCTTGTCGGCACAGTTGCTAGAGAGCATTCTGGTCCAGCTCTTGCGTTTTCTTTTCTGATTGCTGGAATTGCTGCAGCTCTCTCTGCCTTTTGCTATGCAGAGCTTGCCAGTCGTTGTCCATCTGCTGGCAGTGCCTATCACTATTCCTATATCTGCGTTGGAGAAGGGTATGCTAAATTTTTTTTTTGACATAAAATATCTGAGTCTCTGTGGCTCATGGCATACTCTGTCTCTATGTTAATATCATATCGTCTCTTGATTGAAAAGTGACAGGTTCTTTGTTCTTGATGTATATCATATGTAATGTCTCAACTAGTTAATTGATTTTTAGATTCCACATTTAGATTCAATCTTTTGTCTTGTTAGAGTCTCTAATTAACTAATGTAGGGATGTCAATGTGCAGGGTCGCATGGTTAATTGGTTGGGCTCTGATATTGGAATACACAATTGGTGGGTCTGCTGTTGCTCGTGGCATATCCCCAAATCTTGTACAGTGAATCCACCATTAACTTCTTTTTTGTCTTCTCATTCTTTTTCATTGTAGATGTGATTATTAGAATCTTCTGTGTTAGATGTTGTTTTATAGTAATTGGTACTCTTTGTTGCTGGAACTGATTCTGCTTTGATTTTTTCCAACTCGCACTCAAATGTTTCTTCTTATGTGTGCTATTCTTTGCTGTTAGGCATTGCTTTTTGGAGGTCAGGATAGTCTACCAGCCTTTCTAGCTCGTCATCATATTCCAGGCCTTGATATTGCGGTTGACCCATGTGCTGCAATTCTTGTATTTATTGTTACTGGACTCTTGTGTGTGGGAATAAAGGAGGTATCTTACATTCCATCTGCAGTGATCATCACTTCATCTTATAATTCTATATGGTTAAAAGTGTTTCAGGTTTGCCTGTTAACTCCTTGAGTTGTGCAGAGTACTGTGGTGCAAGGAATAGTCACTACTATCAATGTCTGTGCCATGCTTTTTGTCATAATAGCTGGTAGTTATTTGGGCTTCAAGAGTGGATGGCCAGGATACGGACTTCCCACTGGGTAATGGGCAACCCATGCTGTAAAATTTTGCTCAAATTGTGATTTTTATAAGTAAATATTAATCTATAAATTGTAATGGATAGGTATTTTGCCTTCGGAGTGGATGGGATGCTTGCTGGGTCTGCTACCGTCTTTTTTGCTTACATTGGTTTTGATTCAGTTGCTAGCACTGCTGAGGAGGTATGGTTATTGTCATTGATATTGATATTGTTGTTGATTTTGTGCTTCTTTTAGCTAATATTCTTGTTATTATTTTGCTATATTTATTATTATTACAATTATTAAGGATATCCATCTCTTTATCTTATATTAATTATGATACAAGTGCAATTTTTGACTTTTTGAAACGTTGTAATTTTTGGGTATTTGAACTTCATTATTCTCTTACAGGTGAAGAATCCTCAACGAGATTTGCCTTTGGGCATAGGCTTAGCTCTGTCTATTTGTTGCAGCTTATACATGCTGGTTTCAGTTGTCATTGTTGGTCTGGTGCCTTATTTTGCAATGAATCCTGATACTCCTATATCTTCTGCATTTTCTGAGCATGGAATGCATTGGGCAGCGTAAGAATGTTGTTTTGCTTAAAATATAGGATGCGCTAGATGTTCTTCCTAAATTTTATGGATGTAAATTGAACATTTTTGTTTGAAAGTTGTTTTCATGCATTTGATTCCAGATACATAATAACTGCTGGAGCTGTTATGGCTCTCTGTTCAACATTGATGGGTTCGATCCTCCCACAGGTAGTGAAGTATTCTTTATGGTTACAAAATCATAATTAACCAATTGACTTTGCTGTTGTTGGTGCTATATTTTTCGACTATTAATGCCCTATGTTTATGATCAACATTCCTGATTGTTTAAGACCACCATTGCCTGATTTCTGATCCATCTCTACTTGTTATCATTTTTAACAAGTGTGGCTTACTTTTTAAAATAATCCACCTCACTTATTTTTTGATGAAGAGATATTAGATACATTCTATTGTTTACTAGGCTTCTTTTTGTTCTGGATGCATTTACTATTTTTTATTGGAATCTGTTGTTTCTACTTAGTGACTTCTGGTGTCCATTATTTGTGCTTCACAGCCACGGATTTTGATGGCAATGGCTCGAGATGGATTACTGCCATCATTCTTTTCAGATGTTAATAAAAAAACCCAAATCCCTATAAAGAGCACATTGGTGACTGGTATTGGTGCTGCAACATTGGCATTTTGCATGGATGTTGACCAATTGGCAGGAATGGTAAGTGGAGGTTCTTGTCTATCTTTCAGGATCCCTTTTTTGTTTGGTTCCTGAAACAATTGAATGAAAGGCCGGACCCCTCTTTGCTAATATTGCTAGTTTTTGTGATAGATGTGGTTTTTTCTATTGTCTGCTAGATCAGCAGGTAGGTAGTATTAGTTTTAAATATGAAATGCCTCAAGTGGGGAATGAATGTATGGGAAAGCCTACCTTCCCTGCTTTGTACCTCAGATGAGGAGTGGCAGAGTTAGTATAACATGCTTTTTTTTTTGTCCTGTTTAGACATGCCATTTCATCTTTCAACATTCAGAAATACATTGTTATGTCAACTATACCACTTTTGGATCCCTTTTCTGTCTATTTCGGTTCAGTATTAATTTTTAAACATGGGGGCGGAACTGGCTATTGTTGTTTAAATGGTGAAGATGAAAGTGGATTTTGTGCTAAAACCTTGTCTTACTTCTGTCCCTGTTCATTTCTTAATATGACATTGATTCTGGCCTGTAATTGGGCATTTTCTGCAGGTCAGTGTGGGCACTCTTCTTGCTTTCACTATGGTTGCAATTTCTGTATTGATACTGAGATATGTCCCACCAGATGAGGTGCCATTCCCATCTTCACTTCAGGACACAATTGATTCTGTGTCACTGCAATACAGTGCAAATAGTCAGGACATTAATGGTGAAAAGTCTGAGTTTCGTGCTGGCACTTCTAGCACTTTGCCTTTACTTGGCAAAATAAATGCTACGGTGGAATATCCTGCGATTGTAAAACACGAAGCTCAAGGAAAATGTAAGTTCCTTAAGGGCCTCATGGATTCAGTTCTAAATTTTCTGTCATGCAGTTTGATATTAGGACAGCATCTCCTCTTTTCAATAACACTTGCCGCCAAAGAAAGGGTGTATGACGTGCCTCAGTATTTTTGTGCAAATACTAGGGTAACTGCCCCAGGCCTGTGGGCAATTTGCTTAATCTATTTTTATCATACAAACTATATTTATACTGCATCTATGGCAGCCAATTTTCTAGTTCTTCCAATGTCAGGATTCATCAGTCTGAGTTGCATTAAACACTACATATATTTGAAAGAAAAAAAATATAATGTGTTCAGTTGTAAGTGATGTAGTTTCATTCTGCTGTAAGTTAAATTGTGTTAGAGTGCTTACTTTGGTTGAATTAAGCTACAGATCTTTCTGCTTAGCCCTAAAATTTATCTATGGAAGTTGTTGGAGCCTGATGACTCAATGGATACACATCCGTACATAATTTATTCTTTTTCTTGTCTTCCATCTTTTAGGTCAGACTTTTTAATCTCTTTGATTGGTTAATTGTTTCAGGCGTCCTTAAAGAAGAGAACAGAAGAAAAATTGCTGGCTGGACCATAGCCTGCACATGCATTGGAGCATTTCTTCTTACGTATTCAGCCACAAATTTGACTCTTCCTGGGTGGGTTGTGCTGGAGTAATTCTTTTTAACTTGTAATAATGCATTTTCATTTTAGTATGGAACCAGCACTGCATGTACTATAGTGGTTTATTGCCATGCACAATGACTAGGGTTATTAGTGCATTTCAAAATCATTTGAAGATTTGTTTGGTTTTTCCATCAGGCCTTTCCGCTTTATACTGTGTGGTCTTGGTGGTGCCCTTCTTCTATTTGGTCTGATTGTGCTTACCTGTATTGAACAAGATGATGCAAGGCATAGCTTTGGGCATTCTGGAGGTATGTACTCTTTTCTCTTGCACAGTTGTCAATTTGGTACCACTTGTTAGTTATTTAAATGTTAAAAAGTATGATCCAGGATTTTTCATGGCATGTATAACAACTCAAGTCAATTTATGTCAGTAGTTGTCCCTATTGGAACATATGGTTTTACATGAAAAGGCACGTAATAAGGTTTGAGCCAAAGTTAATTATATGTCAGACATCTCTAGTACATCTAAATTGTGGTGTTCAACTTACAAAAATGACCATGTCAATCTCTCTTGACCCATGCCTTTACGATGGACTAGTTTTTTAGGGTCCTTGAATTGGCTGACATTTCTTCGAGATCAGCTCTAGTTCCAACTATAATGAATTAATGACTGACGTTTTCAACATAGTGTCTCATAAAATGGAGTCCTAGAAGCTGTCTGTGTTTGCATGGTCACTGTCCTTATTTGTTAGTGGTTAGAAATAAATGTGTTCTTAAAACTCTAGAAGAATCCTACAGTTTCTATGAATTTGTTCACGTGTTTACTGCTCTGAAGTGTCCATTTCCATTTAGGGTTCCTAGCTTTTAATTTACCTTGGAACAATGGGACATTTGCAACATTGTTGCCATTTTGCAAAACTTATCTAAGGGAGATCAAATTTTTTAGCTCTACTCATGGTGTAACCATGCACAAATTGGGTAATCTTAGCTTGGATTGCATGCAAACAATGTAATGAGCCAAATCCATCTAAGAATCAGCTGAGAATTTTTATCTGCTTTAGTTTAGTATTGGCTCACCAAGTAAGATCAGTATTTGTACAAGTGTAATAGTTTGTATTTATCTTTCGATTGAGGCCTAGCCCTTCTTGAAAGTATCATGAATTCGTGTCGTGGGGGTTATTTGGCACGGACAGCTTGTATGCATGATATATTATTGGCCCTTGAGTGGGAATTGGTGTAAATTTTGTTGTATTTTTTATTACTCAGTTGACATTTGTTATAGAAGTTTGGTTAGTTGATGTGACAAAATTCATCTTTTCTTTTTCAGGTTTTATTTGTCCATTGGTTCCACTCCTTCCAATCTTCTGCATTCTTATCAACGTTTACTTGCTGGTTAATCTAGGGTGAGTATTACGTGAATGAAACTGGGGCCTTAGGAAAATACTATCCATTTTTGCTATTTCTCTGCTGGTTCTCATTTTCGCTTCATTTTGTTTCCAGTGCTGCTACATGGACACGTGTTTCCATTTGGCTCCTGATTGGAGTGTTTGTTTACACATTTTATGGGCGGACTCATAGCTCACTTCTCCATGCGGTTTACGTGCCTGCAGCTCATGCTAATGAAATTTATCGCAGCTCTGGAGATACTTTAGCTTAGAATGAAACTGTTATCTCAATAGGCAGCCGGGATTGTTTTACAGATTCACAACAGAATCTCTTTGTTGTTGTATGATGGCATTACCCGGAAAACACCATCATCCCATGCAATATTATTTTTTCCCCTTGCCCATGTGTTGTTTGTATTTTTACATAGCAGTATTGTGACTGAAATCAGTCTTTTGTGTATATTCTATTATATAGTGGGGGGACCTATTCAAAAAAATGTAAATAATTTGCAAAATTCAAAAAGTTAGTTGCTTTTGTTTATCTTTCTATATCTGGCTCCAATGTGAACAATCATGTTAATAATGCTGTACATTATATCAGTAGGCATTAACAGCACCTATCCATGCAATTTCATGGAAGGCTGAGACAGTTCTCAGATGGTAAGTACGGTTCAGAGTAAGTAATAACACAATAATAACAACCGAATGGCTATCATAAAAAGGATCGAGTCATGAAATGCAAATTTATGTGCAAAATTATGTCATTACCAAAGACTTGCATGGTCTTCTCTCCTCGGTAAGCCTTGCATCCAACTGATTGGAAGCTTCTGCTGCCTTGCATCTCTGCCCTTACGCAAAAGGGAGGAACCATGCTTTAAGGAACAAAAATATTTGAAGAGTAAATCTCAGCACGAATGCAACCCATAATTTGCGGAATACAAATCACCATTCCATATATGAGTTAATAAGTAGTATCAATCCAGGAAGATTCTCAAGAGCCATTGTAAAAATTGCTCCAAGAATAAAAATAAAAACAAAAGCTAATAATATCTTTGCAAAGTACAAAAAACTGAATCCTGACTTGCGAGCTTCCCTTGAAGGTTTTGAGCCATCAGCACTCTGCTGAAAAGCAAAAAGGCAAACACAGGTCACATAAGCTAAGTGCACAAACATTCAATTATCCATTAAGCATTAAATCAAGAGATGCAAAGAACACTCAATAAGTCCAGGTGCTTTTGAAAACAATGCAACAAAATATTTTTGTTCTCCACACCATTGTCGGAGGAATACTGCTATATCCTATTAATCTCACCACAGACAAAACTAGTAGTAAGAATTTCACTTGTCCACTAGTGGACAAAACCTGTTCTTTTGGCTGGTTTCTAGCATGCAAATGCAGATTGCAAGATTGTAGCTAACCAGAGTATATGAGGGAGATTGTTTTACATCAGATCCTATGGCACTTGGTGTTGTTCTATATGGACTAACAGCAATGATGCAGTAGCCGTGATTTAAGAACATAAATTTAGCTGTTCTCACTACATAAGAAAATTGTCAAGAAAGAGCTACTAAACTCAAGGTTCTATTATTTTGCTGGAAACATTTTGTAGTGTACCATATTTTGTTGGTCCATAGCAAACTGAATATGAATCATGAACTGAGGTTCTCTAGATTTCAATCATGCCAGTCAAATAGATCCAGCTTCATCTAACCAAAACTTGGCAATTCACCAAAACCAGGGCATTTGCAATCTAAATGAAGGGAGAACATGGAGAATTTGGAGACAGATGTCCTTCATGCAACTCGTTCTGCAATCAAATTCTTCGAAGAAATAAAAACAGAGCATCCAGTTACATCTGGAGCAATTTTGGAAGGGCATGATCCCTAATCTCTACAATGAGTTCCACTGTTTGAAGCTTTCACATATAAACTCCTTGAATTTCCTATATTCAATCAACTGCCTATCCAACTTCTGCTGGCATTAGTTTTCCCAGATCCCAACCAAAAGTATGGCCAGATTTATACGTTGTCCACATTCTACTTTTACATCCTTACAATGTCAAATTGGATTCATGAAATTTATGTAATTGCAACTACAGAAGACATAAATAATCCCAATTCAACCAGCACCAAAAAAAGATTTTAATCTTCAAATGTTGCAATTATCAGTTTATTTCAATTCAGAATATGAATATAAAAAAAAAATACAACAGAGCAGATTCTACTCAATAATATCAATCAAACGCACAGTCTCTGAAACAAATAACAAAGAACATAAAATCATACCACATTAGGCACCAGTGTTGGAATCAGCCGAATGCGTTCTGCTTTTCTAATACCTACACCAAAACAAAAGGAGGTCAATAAAAACACAGAATTACTAAAAGCCTGCAGTGAAAACTATGATATACAAAACCCACAAGCAAAGAAAACACAAATCAAGCTAAGAGAAGCCAAATTACCACCAAAATCTAACTCAATAACAGTCTGCAATTTCCAACCATCGCCATAATCCGCAAGAACCGCATCAGGGCCGAAACTTATAGATTCCTCTCCATCTTTAACAGCTTCAATATGAGAAACAAAAGGATACCCGATTTCCAGCTTCTTGTTTATCAAAGAAACTGCAAATCCTGCCTTGGTTCCGGGTGCAAAGCGGCTAGCTTTACCCAAACTTTTGCATGTGACTTCAAGAAACTGTTAAATACATATATGCATCAAAATGTTCAATAAGGTTACATGTGTTTGTTAAGGGAGTAAAAGAATATGATAGACAGGAAATAGAATAGAATTACATAAGGAGGCTGTGGAGAATTGACTTTTGAATCTTGTTCTTCTTCGTCTGCCATGGTTGATGAAAGTAAAGCATGAAGTCAAGAGCAGATTTTCGATTCTTATGGGTTTTGTGGACTGGCTTTTTATAGAGCGTGCTCTTTGGCCTTGTCAAGCACAGGCCTTATGATAATATTGTTAGGAATTTTTTTGAATTGATATATCATGGAGCATTGTCCATATTATAATATGGATCAAGGGGCGACTTTCATTTATTTCATGTCAAATGTCCACTCATTGGTTTTTACCTGCATGTTTATTAATCATCAATGAATATGTAGATAAAAATCAATGAACATACAGTCGATTCATTGAACTTTACTTGTATATTCATTGACTTTCACTTGCAGACTCATTATCTTTCACCTATACTTTCAAGTCTTCAACGTCTATTAAGAAAAAAAGTGACGGATGCCAAACCCATATTAATGAATTTATAGATGGATATAAATGCATATCATCTAAAATAAGTTTATAT
>CATIWM010320093.1:0-10064 GCA_949671775.1 Mallotus repandus | reverse complement strand
TCGTGTTTAACCCGAACCGTTAAATTACCATATAATTCAATTGCAGTTTGGTGTCCGTTTAATACTTATCCAAACCCGCTCGTATTTCTATTTTTAACTTGTTTAAGAATAAAATATTTGGTGAATTGCAATTTCTAATTTTTCACCATTTCTTTTTAGTTGATTAGAAATAGCCAAAACTCTGGAAAAGTAATCAGAAATGGTCTCACCTCCTTTTATGTGCAGAGATTCAACTCCCCTCTTAAAGTTTGAAGACGTACCTTTTTTACTTTTTCTTCTCCTTTATGTGATGTTTTGAGCTTCTCCCATGCTTGTTTAGCAGAGGTTGTATATGAAATTTTCTCAAAACTGTCATCATCTAGGGCTTGATAGATCAGAAAGAGAGCCTTCTTATCCTTCTTTCTTGAATCTTTTAAACTATCCTTTTAAGACAGGGATAATGATGCCTCATTTTGTGGTTCACTGTAGCCTTTCTTTGTGATATTGCAAACATCATGTGAACCAAGGAGAGCCTTCATTTTGATACTCCAACTATCGTAATTGTTGTTATTGAGTATTGGAACTTGGAAGGATGCCACATTATTTGTCATATTGCTTAATCTGGAAAGAATTTATGAAATATGACTTCACGAATGGAACTGGAATGCCAAAAAACCTTAAGATGGAATTTGGTAAAAAAATTAAATTCGGTCAACAGCTTAGCAGCTATGTCAAAAGGCTTGATGGCTCAAAAAATGGCTAAGTCAATGCCTTGACAGCCCAGCTTAACTCGGCTTCATAACTCGACTTGATTCAGCTTCACGAGTCGACTTGACGGCTCAACTTGACTCGGCTTCATGACTCGACTTGACTCAGCTTCATGAGTCATCTTAACTTGGCTTCAACTCAATGAGTTGATTGGGTTTCTAGCAGCAAACTTCCAGTGACGATTGGCGGTGTGTCCAACCTCCGATCGAGGTAATTCTGGCGGCATTGGATTTTTCTTTCCAAAAGCTTCAATTAAGCATACTATATGCCAATATTTGGCTTTGATACCACTTTGTTAAGCACTAAACACTCAAATAATCTTTATTAAACTCTCTCTCAAACACTCTCACACACTTAGAAGTTTTGCTTCCTTACACTTCTTCTTCTTTCTTTTTCTTTGATGCATAAGCCTCTTTGCAAAAGGCCCTATTTATACTACTAGAGAATTAATCTAAACCATTCAAATAAACAAATACATTAAATCCTAACTATACACTTAAAAGTAATACAACTCACACCAACTAATCTTAATAAGTTTTCACACCAACTAATCTTAATAAGTTTTCACACCAACTAAAAATTTCTCACACCAACTAATTATTGTGTGTAATTTTACACATGTTCTTGAGTTGAATTTTAATTAATTTTGGATAAATAGTTAGTAATAATTGGGAAAGATTTAAGTTTAATTAGGGTATTCATTCTTGTTTCTTAATGATTTTTTGTTTATTTAGTTGAATTAGGTGTTTTTATTTAATATTAATAAATATTTCTCTTTTTGGTAGGTAAGTCTTGAAAGGAATTCCAAAATAATCAAGGATTGGTGCGATGTGGGTTCTGTCACACCATGATAGAAGTCGTGTCAATGGCATGGGATGGCTCACACCATAAGGGAAGCCATGTCCTCTTCTATTTAAATTGAAGAATCTCGAGAAGATCAGCATGGGATATGTCAAGCCATGATAGAAGTCATGTCATAAAATCAATGACGTGTCACCACTTGTGTCATCCCGTGCCTGAAACCATGTCGAGCAGAGAAAACTTCCATTTTAAGAATTCGAGTGCAAGTAGGTTTTTCATGAGACCTAGCTTATACAAGGGGATACAAGAGAGCTATAAAGAGCCATTGGAGGGGATTAGACACCAAATACTACAAATAAGAGCTCAAGAAGGAAAACAAAGGTTTAAAGATTGAAGCACACTTAAATGAGTTTTATCTCTTCTTCTTCTTCATTCTCTTGTTATTTATTTTATTTTTGTAATTCTTTTTAAAGCCATGTTTGGCTAAATTATATTTTAGAGTTTGGTTTTGGAGTAGCTAGTTAGACTTGTTGGGATTTTTATTTGTTATTAATGATTTGATTTTCAATCAATTTTATGAGTTGTACTTAATGTCTTGTGTTTAATTAAGGGTTGAATTGTTTGCATGTTTATGGGTAGATTGCTATTAATGAAAGTTGAGTAATTTACTAGCTTATAACTCATAAGACTTAGGAACCTCGATCATGAAAGTAGACGAATCCTTTGGGGATTAATAAATTACTAAGGAACTTAATGAGCCCTAATTAATTGACTTGACCATGAAAATAGGCGGTAATTAGTTTTTGCATGCTTAGATGATCTTGAAAGAGACTCTAGGTAATTTGAGTAGTTTACGCTTGATTGTGATCAATAAAATAGTTGAATTTAATTACGTAATTCAAGTCCTTACCAGTGAAACAAACCCAATCTCTAGTTTATCCCCATTGATTTAATTAGATTAATTAGAGTATGTAGTTTATTTTAACTTATTTGGTTTGATTTATGCTAGCTAGGGAAAATCGATTGACAGTTAGTACTTATTATCCTTTCCTCATGGGAACGACACTCTACTTATCACTTTATTACTTGTCACAATCTATACACTTGCAGAGTTGTGCTAACACTAATAATAATTAACCACTTAACTTAGAAGCTTCCTTAGTGGACTTGGTTAAAACAAGTTTATTTCTTAATTATTTAACTTGGTTCACCCTTAGACAAAATCTAAAATTTTCTTCCTCTATAAAAATAGTAAGTACAAAGAGAGTCTTCTCTGGATTAACATTAGAGGTGTAAAATAACAGAGTTCTCATCAAAATAATGGCACTCAAAGTGTTTCCCGAACCCAAAATAATTTTCTTACTATTTTTTCACTCACCTTTTAAGAAAAATTTCTCAACCGGTCCCCCCCCCTAAACTTCTCTCACACTCATTAAAGCAAAATTGCTTTGGCTACCTCACAAGTGTTAAGTGTAATTCTACACTTATTCTAGAATTGAATTTTAATGAATTTTGAATAATAGTTAGTAATAATTGGATAGAATTTAGGTTTAACTAGGCATTTGTTTAAGTTGGACCTTCATTTTAGTTTCCTATTTAATTTTGGTTTGTTTAGAAATTTTTATTTGATTTTAATACGAATTTTACCCTGTTGTAAGCACCCAATTTCGGGATGACTAGAGTACGGATGCGAGAGAGGACTCTGATGATGAAAATTAGTTGCAAATAGGTCTCTAGTATTTGAATTTCAGATCCCAAGGCTTGATTGCATTCTTTTTACGGGCTAAATTGAAAAAGTCTCTTTTTCTTTAGGAGTCTTTTTGTAATTAAATATTAAAAAAGGAAGAATGGATTTCCGACCAGAAATCGAGAATTCCGACCGAAAATCCAGAATTCCGACCGGAATTGTGGATTTCAGAACGAAAATCTAGAATTCTGATCAGAATTCTATATTTCCGACTGGAAATCCAGATTTCCGACTGAAAATCTGATTCCCCACCGGAATTCCAAAATTTCGACTGGGAATCTACAATTCCGGTCGGAATTCTACACTTCCGACCAGACTCCGGCATTTTTTTAATTTTTAAAATTATTTATTTAAATTTTGTTTGGTTAAAAATTAGTTTCAAAAAATAAATAAATAAATAAAATTTTATCCTAATTTTTATCTATAAATAAATTGAAATCTTATCATCCCTAACGATAAAGATAAGGTCGTTATCATTTGGGATGATAAGATAGTGTGGGTGTTAATCTGACGGGGAAATAAAAGGAGAGACGCAGAAGAAAGAAAAAAAAAGAGAAAAAAGAGGACGGAAAAAAGAGAGAATCGAGAAAAAAAAGAAAAGGGAAGAAAAAAAGATTTTCTTTTTCTGGGAAAATTTTGGGGAGAGTCTCTTCTTCTTTAAAAAAAAATCTTCTTTCTTTGGTAAATTTGAGGTTCTACGGTTCTTTTGGGAAAAAAAGGCAATCAAAGCCTGGGACTGAGAATATCAATATAGCAATCTATTCAAACGGGGAATCAAACAAAGCCTCTGATGAGCCAATCAATACTGCATCTATACTAGTTCTTTTTCTACTCCTTTCTCTTCTTATTTTATTTGATTATTTTATTATATTTAATTTTGATTTATTCTGAGTTAATTTTTATTTCTATCTTTTTAGTTACTAATCCTTATTTATTTTTGTGTTTATGATTATGGATGGGGTGATTTGAATGGTGGCGAACAAAACCTATGAAGATCCATGGAATGTCATGGATTAACTTTTGTATTTGAACGTAGTGTTAGGATTTTTTATTCATTCATTTTGTAATTTTATTTTGTATTTTTTTGGGTTGTAATTAATTTTAATTTTTGTTCTTAGTAGATCATTGTAATAGCCCTAATAGTGGGAATAGTGAAATTATGTGTGTGGCATGTGTTTTTAATTGGTTAGTAAATTAGGGTTTCATTTGGTAAATTCAATTTAAATTAATATTGGCTTTAGATTAATTTTAGGTTGTATGTAATTAAAATTAGGGTTAGAAAAATCACATAATATTTGTTTTTGATTTATTATTCATTATTTTATTATTTAGGCTTGTTTTTAATTTTTATTTGTTTTGGACCCCAAGCCCATGTATAGGTTTTGACTCACTAATAAAATAGGCTTTTAAAATTAAATTTAGGTTTAATTAACTTTAAAATTAATTTAGGCCCATTAGGTTAATTTAGACTTTAGGCCTATTTTTTAGTTAAATAAAATTAATTTAGACTTAGCTCAGCCCATTAATAAAGCCTTTTTCATAATTTGTAGACTTAGGATCATTTCATTTAATTAAAATTAATTAGAATTAACCCCACTAATTAATTTCCTTTTCTTTTAAAATTTAATAAACTTAGGCCCACTTTTAGAATTAAAAACAATAGATTTAGGCTCACTAATCATCAAAATGCAGGCCCACTTTTAGTTCCATTTCACTTGTAAATAAAATATGTAGATTTAGCTAACTTAAATTTAAAATCAAATGTAGTCTAGATTTTGGGGCATTACAATTTGAATGCATTTTTTATGTGCTTTTTCATGGATTGGTTGTCTTAGGGTTAGATGGATGTTCAATTAGGGTTTAATGAAATTGCATGTAATTAGGGAATAAGATAGTAATTAATAAGATAATTCTAAATGAACATAAGACTAAAAGAAGTTGGTATTCCGTATCCAGAACTCCTGGTTGTGGTGCTAGCTTGTATTAGAGAATCGAGTTACCACCATTTTTTATTTGTCCCAGTTATTACCCTGGGTGGCGACTCCTCATCTCCAAGCCATGCCTTTGTGACAGTGGTTAGTGTGTTCCCTAGAGCCCTGAGCTCAAACAGTGTCGCGGTTGCAATAAACTTGGGCGCGCGCTAAACCTTGCCGTCTACACCTGTTATGTAGGAAAGATCTAAAGGAAGCCTAGTTGATCAAGGAAAGTTATGTTAAGACCTCATATGGAGGCATTTGTGCCCTAATCAAGGATTGAAGAGCATTCGAGAATCATGGCATTACACACAGCCATGCTGAAAGTCGTGTTCCCTTCGGGTCTCTAAAGATTATGATGCACGGGAAGCACACAGGCATGCTCTAAGCCATGATTCCTTCTGTCCAAATTGAAGAAAATGTGAAAGTTAAGCATAGGTTCACACATGGTAGTATGCTAAGTCGTGCCGTAAAGTGGAGGACGTGACATGGTCGTGCTTAAGACATGTCGAGCAGAAGAAAGTTCCCTTTTTGGAGGAAACTTAGGAATTCAAGTGCAAATAGGTTTTCCATTAAACATTTCTTATAAAAGGGGATACAAGAGAGCTATTGAGAGCCACTGAGGGGATTAGACACAAAAAATACAAACAAGAGCTCAAGAAGGCGAATAAAGATTTAAAGGTTGAAGTGCGCGTAAACGAGTTTTATCTATTCTTCTTCTTCATTCTCTTATTATTTATTTTATGTTTGTAATTCTTTTTAAATCCATATTTAGCTAAACTATATTTTAGAGTTTGGTTTTGGAGTAGCTAGTTAGACTTGTTGGATTTTTATTTCTTCTTAATGATTTAATTTTCAATCAATTTTATGAGTTGTGCTTAATGTCTTGTATTCAATTAAGGGCCCAATTGTTTGCATGTTTATGGGTAAATTGCTATCAATGAAAGTTGAGTAATTTAGTAGCTTATAACTCATAAGACTTAGGAATATCGATCACGAAAGTAGACGAATCCTTCGAGGATCAATAAATTACTAAGGAACTTAATGTGCCCTAATTAATTGACTTGACCATGAAAATAGGCGGTAATTAGTTTTGGCATGCTTAGATGATCTCGAAGGAGACTCTAGGTAATTTGAGTAGTTTACCCTTGACTGTGATAAATGAAATAGTTGAACTTAATTCTATAATTCAAGTCTTAACTAGTGAAACAAATACAATCTCTAGTTTATCCCCATTAATTTAGTTAAATTAATTAGAGTAGATAATTTATTTTAATTTATTTGATTTAGTTCTTGCAAATTAATTTAATTTTTGCTAGCTAGGAAAAATTGATTAGCAGTTAGTACTTAGTACTCTTTCCTCATGGGAACGATACTCTACTTATAACTTTATTACTTGTCACAATTCGTACACTTGCAGAATTTGCCTAACAATAAGCTCCCTTCACTCTTTCTCATTTGTGGCTTTCTCACTCAATGCATAAAATAGACGAACAAATGGCCTTTATATAGCCATTGCCATGCTTGTAAATCAAGCAAAATCTTTGCTCAATCAAGTAAAAGATTTAATTTGCTTACATCATGCAAATCTTAAAGATTTGATATGCCCTTGTCGCCCAACCTACTACTTCCCATTTTCTTAAAAAAAAATTATTTACACTTATGGGCTCCATTAGGAGGGACCCGCAATAATTCTCCACCCTCCCGACCGCATGAAGTTCATCACTACTCCGATGGTTAACTGACAAAATTTGAACTTCTTCCTTGGTAGAGTCTTTGTCAACATGTCTTTTCCTTTTTTATCTATATGAATCTTCTCTAGCTACAACAACTTTTTCTCTAATACATCTCGTATCCAGTGATATCTTACATTAATGTGCTTTGATAATGAATGAAAGGAGGAATTCTTGCCAAGGTGGATAGCACTCTGACTATCATAAAATAGCTTGTATCTATCTTGATGAAAACCAAGTTCATTTAAGAACTTCTTCATCCATAGCAACCCTTTACAAGCTTTAGTTGCTATAATAAACTCTGCTTCAGTGGTAGACAAAGCAACATATTTTTTTCAATTTTGACTGCCATGACACAGCTCCCCCTGCAAATGTAATCAGGTAACCTGAGGTTGACTTTCTCGAATCAACATCGTCCGTCATGTCTGCATTATCCAGCTAACACAGGCTTGGCATCTCCAAAACATAAGCATATTTGGACGTTCCACGAAGATACCTGAAAATCCATTTTACTGCAACCCAATGTTTCTTTTTAGGATTTGAAAGAAAATGACTCACAACTCTAACTAAGTATGCAATATTTGGCCGTGTACAAATTGTAATGCCCATATAATGCATTTATATTTATTTGCATAACATGCATATCATATAGTCGTGAGGAATACATGGATTAATAGCAATATATATATATATATATATACATATATTAAGAATTTGATTATGTGGCTAAAGTAGACAAACATATATATATATGCACTTGAGTGTTTAAAATAAAATGATGAACGTAGGACTAGATTTGAGGGTAAGTGGTAGCCATAAGGAAAAATAAAAAAAAAACATCCAATAGAAAAGGGAAGGAAGAGTAGGGTTATCTATCATCTTTTTCTTCTTCTTCTTCTTTTTCTTAAAAAAATTAGAGAGCTGAATTTTGAAGTGGAATTGAAGGTTTAGAATTCATCCCAAATCACAATCTTTATCTTCAAAGGCTTTAAAGGTTTATTTGGTAAGTAATTTTAGTATTTTTGTTGAATTGAGTTGGTGTTTAGAATATGCAGAATTCGGGTTCTTAGGAACTGGTCTTTAGTCTTATTTTTTTTATTATATATTGAGTTACGAAGCTTTAAATTGAGTGTTCTTTGATGATATGGAAACTTTGTTGAGTTATCTAAAACTGACCCTCTTTTATCTTAATCTGATTCAAACTCTATGTCAGTGTATTTATAGGAAATATTTTATTGCTCAATTTTCATCGGTGGTCTGAGTATGGTAGATTATTTCTTAGTGTTCTTACTCTATACACCTCTAACTGAAGTAAAATTTAATTTTAAATTACTCCAGATACATAGGGTTAGTGATCTAAAAAGTTTTATCTTGAGATTAATTGTATAGAATTATTGGTGAATTTTTAAAGTCACCCTATTAAGTCTGTTATAGTTGGCAGCTTTATATATTTAGGTAGTTTAATGATTTTATCATGCTAGATGAGATTCCATTATTTTTTTGGATGTTTAAAAAAAGTGAATTATGATCTATTTCAGCTAAACCATATGGAAATGAGGTTGTCACATAGTGAGTGCAAGCAAAGGGAAGGAAGCAATAAAGATAAGAGAACAACCTAATGTTCCATGTAAATATAACATATAAAATAAGTAATTATAAATTTATTTGTTAAGTTGATTGGTTATGGGAAAAATGCATATTCTAATTGATAGATGCTGATTTTTATTATTGTGTTGATGGTTGATGGTTGATTGTTTGGGGATGCGATTGTACATATGAATGGTGGTTACTGAATTCGAGTGTCTTATTTAGGTGAGAACATAATACTTTTTGAAGCCATATCTGGAGATTTACAACTCTAAATTGGATTATGTTTGTTTCTATAAAAGCTTAGGGATGTTATTTACAAAATTGATAGAAATAGAGAAAGTTTAATTTTGCTTTTTTGATGGCCAATTTGGGAAATACTTTTTGTTGCTTAATTTTATTGATAGCTTGACTATGCTGGATTACTTTTAATGTTTCTCTTTCTATAAATATCCAATCGATGTGAAATCAATTGCAAATTAATTAGACTTATAATGATATTGATCTAGAAAAGATGGCTTTTACACTCATAACATGGAATTTTTTGTATATTTTTGAATTTGTACTATCAATTCTGCCATGTTGAAATATAGGTATATTTTTAGTATATTGGTGAATTTGCACTATTGAATTTGCCATGTTGAAATATGGGTATATTTTTGGTTTACTATTGATTTCTTATGCATTATGAGATGTAAATTGTTTAATGGAGTGGTATGTGATGTATATGTAAATATAAGAAATATGGTTGGATGAGTATGCGGACGCAATGCTACTTATGAATAAGGCAAGGTTGTGTGCGTTATGAAATCCCCTAGATTTGCCATAAAAAGGATAAAGAAAAATGTTTTACAAGATTATGGCAGACTGTGTGCGAATGGGGATCCATAAATAAACGAAAGAAGTTTTGGTTTTACGTGTAATTCACAAGTTCATTGTTGTCCAAATGGAGAAAATAATATGCTATGTACATGCTATAAATTCATAGTTAAACATTGAATGGATAGAAAATTGATTATACTACATGTTTGAAGGGCAATTTACCATTTTATGGTAAAAAAAAATTTATTTCCTAATTTATGGTAGTTTTAAAAGTTATTGTCATTTTTACGGTGAAATGGGAAAAAATTCCTAATTTGTGGTGTTTTTTGGGTGAGGTGACACAACAAAGGAGAGAGAAGACCCATTATGCTAGTGGCAGTAGCATAATGGACATTAGTAGCGTAATGGGCCTCACACGCAAACCACTT
This sequence comes from Mallotus repandus, assembly GCA_949671775.1. Classification (NCBI taxonomy): domain Eukaryota; kingdom Viridiplantae; phylum Streptophyta; class Magnoliopsida; order Malpighiales; family Euphorbiaceae; genus Mallotus; species Mallotus repandus. The sequence continues at coordinate 226 of CATIWM010320093.1, read as the reverse complement.
TTCTCTCTCCTTTGCTTTGATACTGATTTGACTATTTTAAATATATTTGGTTAATGATTATTTTATTTTTTTAATATTATAATTAGTAACTAATTATTGAGTAATGATTATGTTGATTTTAATAATATTTAGTCACTAATCATTGTCTAATAATTGTTAATAATAATAATAATATTAATAGTAAATAGTTGTGGTTATTTTATTGAATAATTGAGGTAATTTAAAA
>CATIWM010320038.1:0-23572 GCA_949671775.1 Mallotus repandus | reverse complement strand
AAATTAGGGAATAAGATAGTAATTAATAAAATAAATCTAAATGAACACAAGACTAAAAGAAGTTGGTATTCCGTATCCAGAACTCCTGGTTGTGGTGCTAGCTTGTATTAGAGAATCGAGTTACCACCACTTTCGATTTGTCGCAGTTATTACCCTGGGTTGCGACTCCTCATCTCCATGCCATGTCTTTGTGACAATAGTTAGTGTGTTCCCTAGAGCCCTGAGCTCAAGCAGTGTCACGGTTGCAATAAACTTGGGCGCGCGCTAAACCCCACCGTCTAAAGAGGTCTTGTCATAGCTTCCTTGATTAATTAAACATGCCTTTTGATCTTTCCTACATAACAGGGGAGATTCTTATTAAAAATCAAATAAAAACTTCTAAATAAACCAAAAACAAATAGGAAACTAGAATGGAGGTCCAACTTAAACAAATGCCTAGTTTAACCTAAATTCTTCCCAATTATTACCTACTATTTATTCAAAATTCATTAAAATTCAACTCTAGAATGAGTGTAAATTACAGTCAACACCCATCTGTTGGTCTTGCTACTTTGAATTTTTATTATTATTGGCAACTTTTTGAGCAGCTTGCATATCAATGATATTTGAGGTTGCTGCAGAGGTAGCCTTGGTTTTCCATGAGCTAGTTGCATGGGCATTTTTCTGCCTAATGCTTTGAGTAGCCATTTTGGTGGTAGCATGCTCCAGAATTGGTAACAGGACATCTCCAAGAGTTCCTTGATTGGTGGGCAGGATTTGAGTTGGAGTACTGCAAGTTATTTGTTGTGGTGGAACCTTTGAGGTTGCAGATTGAGGGGTTTGTTGGTTCAGGATTAGAGGGCAGACAACATCATTCCATTTCATAAAGGGGCTTCCCATTGGTTTCCTTTTTTGGAATGCACAAAACCAGGGACCATAAGCTTGATTTAAGCTAACTGCAAGGTCCCAAGCCTCTTGAGTTTTCACAATTCTACAAAAGCTTGATTAATGGTCCAAGAAACCACACTAATAGCAAAAGGCAGGCATTCTCTCATACTTGAAATGCACCCATTCTTCCTTACTTGGTCAGCAGTTGTAAAAACCTTTAGGAAGAGGTCTCTTGAGGTCGAGCTTCACCTTAATTCTCATGATAGGATCCTAGTAGTCATCATTAACCATTAGCTCTTCGGAACTAACTAACCCTTCAAAGATCGAGTCTGCTATATTTTGGGCATTCAAAGGTGTGACTTGAGTCATTGGGAGGCCATAGATTTGCACCCAAACATTTTTTATTGAGAAGTCAGTCTCCCCCAAAGATTTACTCTGATCCCATTCTTTGATAATAAGGATATTCTTATGGATGGACCAAAGAGTTCCTTCCAAGATTCTCAGTTTGTCTTGCTCAGAATTGAAGATGATGAGAAAGTATTTGGTATACTAAGATCTTTAACCATTAAAAGAGTTTACAAATGCCCAGTCCTGAGATAGAATATTGTGGATAACTTTGGCATTGTATTTCCAATCTCTCAGTATTCTCCCCATGAGGTTGAGTTTTGCACGTTGCTGATTCACCTCCGGAGCTTCATTCAGAGTAAGAGCTTGAGCTTTGAGAGTCAAGCATTTGATATCTTATGTGGGCTTTGTATTAGAGCTACTAGCCATTTGAAGGTAGATAGGAGTTTGAGATGGTGTGTTGAGAGGTAGTGGATGACTGAAGGCGAGGATGTTTAAAAGGAGAAGCTGAGGGCATTTTTCAAGAAAGAAATTTGCTAAGAGTAGAACGAGGAGTCCCTTGCAGTTGAATGGTTGCTTAGCTAGGGAATTGCAAAGGTCTCTCATGCTATCTAACAGTAAATCTTCCACTACACTCGAAACTAGGGAGAAAAATTTCTCACATATCTCACATATCAGCTATCAGTTTTACTTTCATTCCATGCTTGATTGAAGTTACTTGAGGGAGTGCAAATATATAATGTCTTCTATGTGTGTTTGCTTAAAAAGAAGATTGGCTCTATAAGTGCTACTATGACCACTCTACCTATTGTTACCAAGGATGGATTGTTGAAGATAGCTCCTTTAGCAATTTTGCAGCGTAGAAATGTCCTCAGAGTAGGTAAAGAAGTTGAACAAGTTTTGGTATAATGGAAAAATTTAAGTCCAAAAAAACCACATGGGAAGATGTTTCATTCATGAAGGCACAATTTGTAGATTATTTCCTTGAGGACAATGAAAATCTCCAGCAACTGGATGGTGTTGTGAACTCAGACCCGCATAGTAAGGGCCCAAGGTTATGGGGCAAGGAAGCAATTAATAAAAGTTAGAGGATGTGGTGTTGTTTGTTAGTAGGCTCTACTTTAATATTTTCTGTTATTTTGTCATTTTATGATTTTGTTATCAGTACAATTGAACACTATAGAGAGAGAGATTAAATTCTTTTAGGTCATCGTTATATAGCAGAATAGAATAGAGAAAACACGAGGATTGTGTGATGAAAGATCAATTTAGAAAATATTACTCTCTTCCTCTCCCAGTTCTTTTCTTCTTTTTCTTAATCTCATCTATAGTTCTTCTCTTTTAGCTTGATTTCTCTGTTCCTTTGTGGACTCATAATTTGGGACCATTACAGCCCATTCCAACAACGGGGTCAAATTCTTATTTTTCACTACTTCATAATATAATACCCGTATCACTTCGTACTAATCACAAGAAAACCCCATTCCCCGTTCCCTTATTTTTGTTGAAGGAAATGTTTGGTCATGTAAACTTGTTTGATAATTGATATACACTCTTCATGCTGAACAACCATATATGGTGTTGTATAAATCTGAGGACTGTACGGCAAACACATCTTCTGTTCGAACTCAAAAAGTTTTGAATGGTATTTATATCTTTTACCTCATGCACTTGTGTCTCTTATTTGATTTTGTTACAGGAAAACCCTATATTTTCCACAGTTGCTACCAATCCTTTTTCCTTTTATAATTGTTATCATTCTCGAAAGTTTTACTTGCTTAATTTAATCATATGCAGGGAATGCCATTGGTGAAAGCGCAATGATCATATATATATATATAGCTAGAGTATCTACAAGATGCAAAGGTAATGATTTTCTTCTTGTTAATTTCCTTGTGTTTCAGTTGTTTTGACTTTCTTTATCTATATGAACATGGACTAAAGAAGGAAAAATGATCTTCTTGCTTCAGTAGGGTTGTTGAGAGGTATGTTGTATAGATTGCTTTCCCGTATACCCGTGTGGAGCATTATTGACTCTCTGTATAATAGTCGGTAGGCAGTTGCTGTCAATGGTGAATTTATATATACTTGGACAAGGAAAGTTTTTCTTTTTTTTTTTTTTTTTTTTTTTTGAGAAGGACAAGGAAAGTTTTTCAAATTCGTTAAATGATGCCATCTCGATCGTAGGTGGCACCGATGATATCATTGAAAGAGAAAATATTATACTTCAAATTTACTGGTTTCACTTTATTTATTTATTTTATGTAAAAGGCAGTTCATTTTGTAATATATATTCTTTAATGTTAACAAAAGCAATGTAATTTTAAAACTATATCAAAATAACTAATATATATAAATAAAAATATAAAATATAAACATTATGATATATTAATCTATATGATATAAGTGATTTAGAAAAATAATTAACACCTAAATTTATAAAAATAAAAACAATTATGAAAAATAATACATAAAGTTTGAAAAAAAACAACAACAAAATTCCACGCGCAAATATCTAAATAATTTTTTATATACATACTTTATATATTTAGATAGATTTTTTTAGTGAACTTACAATGCAAATAATAAAATTGTACCAAATTAATGAAAACAATATTGTATATATAATTCATGATTGTATTCAAGTATTCAAGATTAAATAATCAAACCAAATTGAAAAATTAAATTTTTACAATCAAGTAATAAATTTTTTGTTTAGAATGTGGGAGCAAATATAACCCATAATTATAGGGGTAAAGTTCTAAAATCTATTATAATTTTATTTTTTTTATTTAATACTTCATGTATCCGGCAACTACATAGACTTTGATAATTTCGGAGTTCAAGCTGAATGGACCCATTAAAAAAGAAAAAACTATAATTTTTTCTTTCTTTTTGTTATATGCTACTAATGAACCTTTTATTGGATGATCAAAACTTTATCATAAAATTCTTCTACTACCACCAAGAGGTAAAACAAAATTTCATATATCTAAGAACTATGCCTTAGCTGATCGAGTATTGGTTGCTTCTTAACGCCTATTACATTCCATTATATCTTCTCTAGAACTCTCTCCCATTCTCTCTATTGGTTTTCTTTTCTTCTTTTATTGTTAACAAGACTGTTGTAGATTTTCACCGAAGATAGCCTCTCTTTCTTAGTTTTTTTTTAATGTTTTTTCTACTTATAATAGAATATTTTTATTGTAACAAAGGATTATTCATCAATTTTCAATTGATGATTATAATCTAATGATAATGATATGGATGTGACCAAGCTTGAAGATGGTGGTGGCATTTACAGAGATAAAGCTAAGGATGGGCTTGATGGAGAGGACAAGATTGGATTTTAATAAAAATAGTTTTGTTCCCTTTGCATATTTGCTTGAATTCTTAAATTCTTACTGAATGCATAAACCACTTATCAAGGAATTGATCTATCCTTGTGGCGTGTTAAGGGTTAGGGTTTAAAGAACTTAGTTTTCTTTAGGTTCTAATCTTGATCAACCAAACTTACAATCTGATTTAAGTGATTCTTGGGTTTCTGAAATTCAATTTGTTCTTGGGTTTCTAAGATAGTAACTCACGGGTTCATAATCATTAGGGTTCATGGTTCTATTCCTTGGAGGTTCTTAACAACCGTTTTTTTTCAAAGAAAACTATTAACTTCATATGCATCTTTTCCAGATAGCAATATTTCTTACGGCATAACCAAACGTTACAATCATTTCAACAATACAGATATTGAAAATGATCCCTCCCTAATTGGCGTGAATATCATATGTAACCAAGTGATTTAGTCCATTATAATTTCTAAATTATACAATTTTAATGCTTCCATTTAATTTTTATACGAAACACCATTTCATCATATTGCTATGGACAAACTTCAATTACTAGAGAAAAAACAAAATGGAGTCATTCAGCAACTTTTACTGCGCCTGATCATTCCATTGACATGCATATACCGTTCCATGCTGACAATGTGTTTCCTTAAAACAAAAGTAATTTTATTTTAAATATTATTGACAAATTCTGCCTATTAATTACATATTTCTTAACCTGCACCATAATATATTAATTCCTTTTTTTTTATATCAAAAATGTTTTCTAGAACACTGCTGACATAGGTCTAACTTTGGCTATCCTAACAAACAATGCGTATTTTATGGGGCCTTGTGTTGGGATGCAAAATGCATTAGAGATTTTGGAAATCACAGAAAAAAAATATTTATTATCCTGTAAAAAAGGTCTAATTAAGTTGCCCATGCTTGCACAAACTTCGTTGTTTATCGATAATCTTCTTACACCTAATGGAAATGCACTTTCTTCAAAATTTAAAGAAAACATTAGATTATATAATTCAATGTTTTCATTTACATCGACAGGTAGTAAAATTGACTATGAAATTAATAAAAGACCTGGTCCATATGTTTTTAAAATATATGGTCAAAACCATCATATAATTGGCTCTTTACTTCCAGAGGAAGGTGCACGACCTAAATTTGCACAATTATACATATACGATATAGAAAATGAAAAAAAAATTAAATTTCTTCATTTTTAAATGATGATTCATCTAAAAATATAAATGCTATGATTGTTGAAGGTTTAATTGAAATGTTTGATGAAGGAAATGTCCTTGCAAAATCATTCAGAATGGCTAGAGATAGATTCAGAGAAAATGATATAATGCTTATAAAGTTATAATTGCTTGGTAGAAGAACTAACGATAGTTCCCAAATATTCAATGCCTTCATCTTCTTAAATTGCTAGTTTGATTGTTGGTGACTACAGTTTATATGATAATAAATGAGATATTATTGTTGAATATAAAAATAATCGATTATAATGTATTAGTGTTCTACATCCATGCCTAATGTCGATTCAATATCCTATTTTATTTCCTTGTGGAAAAGATGGGTGACAGAAATTTAATATATAAATTCAAACAATTTGTCACTAATTTCAAGAAAATATGTTACAATGTGAGAATATTATACGTATAGGGTACAATCAAGATTAAATGAAGGAATAACTTTGCTTCGTAGTGGCCGTTTATTTCAACAATTTATTGTCGATGCATTTTCATGTATTGAGGAAGAGCGTTTGGATTTTATTGGACGAAACCAAAAACAACTACGCTCTGAGATATATATAGGCATAAAAAATGCTATTCACCAAGGCATTCGAAATTCTAATAACATTGGAAAATCTATAATTATATTGCCTTCGAGTTTTATAGGCAGCCCAAGATATATAATAGAACATTATCACAATGCAATGACCATATGTAAATTTTATGGACATCCTGATTTGTTTATAACTTTTACATGTAACCCACTTTGGCCTAAAATACAACGAATGTTGGATTATATTAATGAAAAAAAACCTGATGATAGACCTGACGTGATCAGTCGTGTTTTCAAAGTAAAATTAATGCACTTAATCAATGATGTTAAAAAACATAAAAATTTTGGAGAAACTATTGCATTAATATATACAATTGAATTTCAGAAAAGAGGATTACCTCATGTTCATTGTTTAGTTTGGCTAAATTCTAATTTTAAACTAAGAACACCTTCAGATATTGATTTAATAATATCCGCAGAACTTCCATGCATTAACACCGAACCTGAGGCATACAATTTAGTTTTAAAATTTATGATTCACGGTCCATGTGGTGCATTGAATCCTCGATCTGCATGTATGAATGATACTAAATGTTTAAAATTTTATCCAAAAAAATCATAATGAAACATCAATTGATGCTAATGGTTTTACAATTTATAAATGTCATAATGATGGTCGATATGTTTTGAAAAATGATGAAAAAATGGACAATCGATTTGTTGTTCCTCATAATATTGAATTACTTTTGAAATATAATGCCCATCTATATGTTGAATATTGTTACCGTACAATAATGGAAAAATATTTATTTAAATATATCAGCAAAGGCACTAATCGAATGCGTGCAATAATTCATAATTACAACGGTATAATTCATGATTCAGATAATAATTCAGAACATGTCATTGATGAAATTAAAACTTATTTAGACTGTCGATACACTTCTCCCTGTAAAGCTGCTTGGCGCTTATTTGAGTTTCCAATACACCTCCGAGAACCACCTATTGAAAAATTAGTTATACATCTTGAAAATATGAGTCATATCCTCTTTCACCCATCCGATAACTTATCCTATATTGCAAAAAATTCTAATTTTGCTCAGACTATGTTCACAGAATGGATGTTAACAAATTCTATATATGAAGATGCTAGATATCTAACATATTCAGAGTTTCCAACAAAATGGGTTTGGCATAGCCAAGAAAAAAATGGGCACACCGTAAGAAAGGTTATTGTATTGGTAGAATAGCTTATATTCGCCCAAGTTCTGGCGAATTATATTACTTAAGAATGCTTCTTAATATTGTTAAGGGTCCTAAAACATATAAAGAAATACGAACTATTTTAGGAATTTTACATCCAATGTTTCAATCTGCATGCAATGCACATGGTTTATTGGGTAATGATGCTAAATGGATTTATGCTTTAGAAGAATCTATTTTTCATGTGTCCTCTTTTCAATCACATAACCTTTTCACTATTTTGATTATTTTTTTGTGAAGTTAATGATCCTTGAAATATTTTGGACACATTTTGCTGATGATATTAGACTTGAGTTAGTAAATACACTAAATGTTTCAAACAAATCAATATCATAACAATATTTGAAAAATAAAGTTTTACTTGAGCTCGAAAATTTTTTAATCGTAACAACTCATCAATCTCTAATTTTGATTTACCACTACCAAATTATGAAGCTAATTATGATATAAACAATAGGTTACTCCTTGAAGAATTAAACTATAATATAGACGAACAACGAGAAAAACATATAAGACTTTTAAATTCTTTAAATGATGATCAACATAAATTTACAATGATGTTATTAATGTTGTAATCTGTGGATATAATGGTCAATTTTTTGTTTACAGTTATGGTGGTACATGAAAAACAATTATATCATTTTTAAGAGCTAATGGTTTAATTGTGTTAGTTGTCGCTTCATCGGGTATTGCATCTTTATTATTGTCTGGTGGTCAAACAATCCATTCTAGATTTAAAACACCTTTAAATATTGATGATCAGTCAACATGTGAAATATAAAAAAGGAACGCAACTAGCTCAATTAATTAAAGAAGCTAAATTAATTATTTTGGATGAAGCTCCAATGGCTCATAGAAATTGTTTTGAAGCTGTTGATAGAACTCTAAGAGATATATGATGTGTCTCAGAATTAGAAAAAGAAACAAAACCTTTTACAAGTAAAACAGTTCTATTCGGTGGTGATTTCCGACAAATTCTTCCCGTTGTTTTAGGAAGTAATAAAGATAATATTATAAACACTTCTATTACACGTTCGTATTTATGGGAAACATTTAAAGTTTATAAACTTACAGTTAATATGCGATTAACATCTTCAAATATGTCACATGATGAAACAGAAGAACTTTCCAAATTTTCATAATGACTTTTATCAATTGGTGATGGAACAACCGAATATGTCAATATTGGAATAGAAGATGATGATGGAAATTTCATTAAAGTAGCTGCTAATTTAATTATAAAAAACATTGACAATCCAATTGATTCAATAACTAATGAAACATATCCTGATTTTACAAATAAATATTACGATCATTCATATATAAAAAATAGAACCATAGTCACTCCTACAAATGGCGTTGTTGATTTATAAATCAAGAAATGTTGAATTTAGTTTATGGAACAGAAAAAATTACTATAGTTCATATTCAATTTACAAGACATCTGCTAAGGGTGATGAATTAAACGTTCTTTATCTGATTGAATTTTTAAATTCTCTTAATTTTAATGGATTTCCTCAGCACGAACTGCATCTTAAAAAAAACATTCTAATTATGTTGCTTCGTAATATCAATCCTGGTTTTGGACTTTGTAATGGTACTCAACTAATGATTGTCGAATTAGGAATTAAAATAATAGAAGCAGTTTTTCTAATAAGCTCCCACTGTGGCACAAAAGGTTTGTATACCCCGTATTGTTTTGACATATAATGATAATAAATGGCAATTTATTTTGAAAAGGCAACAGTTTCCAATTAAAGTTTGAAACTGCATGACAATAAATAAAAGTCAAGGGTAAACACTTGAACGTGTTGGTTTATATTTGTATGATCATGTATTTATACACGGTCAATTGTATGTCGCATTTTCTATAGTTACTTATTGCACCGGTAGCAACATATTAACAAATAAACAAAAAAATGATGAACATAATGAATGTATGCAATATACTAAAATCATTGTTTATAATGAAATGTTTTCAGATATTCTTTTTTAATTTTCAAGACATTGTTAATGTATGCATAACATTACGTTTTTTTATAAATTGTTCGATCAAATTAATTTATTTTGTTGTACAGTTATCTGAGCATCATGTCATAAACAATGCTCTCTGAGATAAATAATATATCAAAAAATATCCGAATAAAAGTACAAATTGCTCCCATATGGGAGTTTGAAAACTTTAGCAATTCCAACAAAATATACAGTTTAGAATTTTTGATGCTTGACGCAGAGGTATTATAATAATTTTTTATTCAAATTTTTTACACTATTTATTGGTTATTAAAATTTTTTTTAGGCAAACACAATGCAAGGGGCAATACCAAGACAGTTGATTGATCATTTTAGACAAATGCTAATTGAAGGAAAGGTGCACCATTTGTTTGGTTTTATAATTATACCTATACAATCAAGTTATAAAGTTAGTCATCATCCATACCGATTTAAGCTTCTTCATAATACTTTTGTGCGAGCCTTAGACGGCGAAGATCATCAGATACCATTCGATAGATTTGAGTTTCTTGGACTTGAAGATGCTCGATCAAGAGTTGGTGATAAAACTTTTTTAACAGGTATTTACAGTTTATGTTGTTAATCATATTGAAAAAACACAATAAATATTGTTGACGTTTTTATGATTTTATAACTAATATTATATTTGTGTGTATAGATATATTTGGCTAGGTTATAGCAATCGGAAAATTTGAAGAAATCTATATTACTGGTCAAATTGCCAAAAAAAAAAGAGGATCGAAATCAAAATTGTAGAGTATGCATATAAGTTAAATTTATTTATTTTTAATTTAATTTTTAATATTTTAATTCTTTTAAACGATCTCACACAAAAACGACAAATTAGACATAACACTATGGGATAAAGCTGCTAGATTATTTCCGGACGACGAAATTTTGAAACCATATCAGCATGACCCTATTATTGTTGCATTCCTTTCGATGACTGTCAAAAAATTTAACGATTAGTTTTTTAACATAGATTTAAAATTCTATAAATAAATACCTATTTTTTTAAAAAATAGCAAATATATTTTCAATAAATTAAACTAATATGCATTTATATCAATTTATAGATGAAATTGATATTAACAGCACATCAGTAACTAAATTTCTAATTAATCCTGAAATTCCTGAGATAGTTTCCATGAAAGACAAGTAATTTAGTTTGTGATACATGCACATTCTCTTTATATTTATTTTTTCTAAAAAAAATAAAAATATTTTTGTAGTCTCTAAGAGCCTTTTCAGAAGATATCGAGACTCAATGTTGAAGTTAATTCTTCTAAAAACATTGATGCAGATAGAAACATAAATCGACACACAATTGCACAGCTTCTTTCTCTCGACATTCACTTTGATAAGGTTAATAATATTTTCTAAAAATATTTTTTAAAATACTATATATTATCTTTTCATTTGCATTTATAAACATAACATTTTTTTCTATTATAGGACATCAAATTCACATGCAAGGCAATAATTAAAAGTGTCGACGCCACAAGTGGATAGTGGTATAAGGCGTGCCCATAATGCAGAAGCAGCGTTCAAAGTTATAACGATCAAGTTTGGTGTAACAATTGTGGCATTTCACGTGATTGTCCTATACTTATTTTCTAAAAGATAAAAAATGCCAAATAAACATATCGTGTTTTTAAACTTTTATTATCTTCCATTACAGGTATAAGTTGAATGCGTCCGTTGAAGATGCAACTGCAACTGCATCTTTTTTTATTTTTGGAAGATTAGCTGCTGATTTGATTGAACTGCCTGCTAACACACTAGCAAACAGCTACAAGGATCCGATATTTGTTCCCCCTCATAATTGCTAGAATTTTTCAAGTTATTATCAACAACAAAATAGAGGATCCATACGACCTTTCTTTCAAAGTTGTGCATATATTTCAAAATGATTGTGCTAACACTCCTATTAAACAAGAAAAATTTAAAGGTGATTCTGCAAGCTCAACATTGCTTCACAGGCCCATTTCTTTTACCACTGGTACATCATCAAAAAGAGCTCTTGATTTTCAAAGTTCTGGAAGCTCTCACACTAAGGATGCATAGGAAGACTTGCAGGCTATTGAAGAACCAGTTACTACAACAGCAGTCGGACAGTTACAGGTTGATTTGTTTCCAGATGAATTGCTAATTAAAAAAACTTGCACAAGGTCATTTCCTATATAAAATTCATTTTCTTTATATATGTCACACCCATACTCTACTATAGGTACATTTGCATACATATTACATTGCATTTACATATATATTGATTGAGTTTAAGTGTAAGCTAGTATATATAGTTAGACTAGTATATCGGGTTAAGCCATGATTTGTACTCGATCATAAAGTGAGAATTTTTGAATTTTGATAACACTCAAAATGAGTGAAATTATGAGAATAAAAGGGATTTGGAATAAAAATAGAGTGAAGAATGAGAATTGAAAAGTTTAGGATGAAATGGACTCAATTGAAACAAATATATATCCTAGAATGGACAATTGGAAGTTTCAAGGTTAATAGGTATTTTGACTGTTTCATTAAGGGCTAAAAAGGTTATTTTATACTTAAATCTATCTAAAATGACTCTAGCAACTACATTTTGTTAAGAGAAAGTGAAAGAAACAAGTATACTTAGGAAGAAAAAGAGAGAGAGAGCTAGAGAGAACTAAGAATTCTTTAATTGAAGTTGATTTTTACAAGCTAATTTGGAAGTTTAAAGCCATTTCAGGGCATCAATCTTCATTCTGAAAGCTTGATTTGATTAATTGGTAAGTAATTTATGAGTTTTTGGTTGAATTGAGTTAGGTTTTGCACGCTGCAGATTTTGGGTTTTAAGCATATGGTTTTTTAGTCTCTATGTTTTGATTATAAATTGAGCTAGAGAGCTCTAAATTGAGTTTTATTTGATTTTGAGGAAACTTAAAAGAGTCCTTTATAACTTTGTCTCTTTGAGGTTGAGCTAAATCAGTCAAGAAGTTAGAGTAATAAAAAGAAACATTTTGATGCTCACTCTATTCATGTTTAGTGACCTGGTTATGTTCAGTAGCTTATATCTGACTCTACACTTGTCCAAATGAAGCAAAAATTTTACAGCATTTAGTATACATATAGAAATAAGATTGATTCAAATTGAGCTTAAGATTCATTTTCTACAAGTCTAGGAAATTTTTGCAAGTTTGGCCTGAAACAACCCTTTTAGAGTTAAATGGGTAGAATTGTGAATTTGAATTGCTTTACACATTTTGCATATCATGTGGGGGCTGCATGGTTAGGGCAGTACGTAGGAATTTGATATTAATAATTTTTAAATAAAATTTCATGTTTTAGGTGCTGAAAAAGGAAAGGAAGGTGCTGGTGCAAAATGAACAAATCGATGATCGAGTTATGTTTGTTTTAGAAGCTGTTTTTGTGAGTAGTTATTCAAGACCTTTAATACCTTTTATAACAGAAATAAAATGAGCTTTTTAATGACCTGAATTGATGTATTATAAATGGTTTCAATTCAGCCTTTCCTACTTAAATCACATGTTTAAGCTTCAAGCTTTAAAGGTTTCAAGTATACGAACTAAATGTGTTATTTCTATGCACTTTGCTTTGTGATCTTATTTGAGATATTATTAGTTACTTGGTGATTAAAATGAGCTTATGCTCAACCTGATTTCACTTCTTTGAATTATGATAAAGATTGATTGATTTTGATTGATTGATTTTGAATGGTTATTAAACCATAAATGTGATAATGTTATTTTGATTGGTTATTTGGTGAAAATGATATTTGGTTTGTGTATTACCACCCTATATGAGTTGTTAGATGCTGAGATGATATATGCACATTTGGGATTGTTTTGGTTGTTATTGCGCAATAAGCAATAGGGCACTTGATTGCAGGGCGGTGAAGGAAGAAGGGTCGTTTCGTGCTAATGTAGTCAAAGGGTTAGCCTTCAAGTGTGCCTAGAGATTGAATTGGTGATGGCCTGTATGTTATGGCCTGGTTGTGATGCTTGTTTATGGATGGTTAATACGTGTGTAAGGTTGTATTAATGTTTGTAAAGGCATGTGTTTTACTTATGTAAACTTTGTATAGATTTAAAAGCAAGAATGACTTTGATATTTCAAGTGGATTACAATTTGCTTTTAATTACTTATTATGCTGATTTGAGATCATTATTATATTTGGTTTAACCAAATTATTTTCTGCTTGGAATATATATTCATTGAGTATTTTTGTACTTATTTTACTCTATTTTCTAAACTTTTCAGATATAGGGGCTTGATAGTTGGTGAACAAAGTCTAGTGAGTGTAGATAAAAGTTCAAGTAAGGTTGGCCAACATCCTTGTCAGAGAAGCCTTGTATTTTGTTTATTAACCTTGTTTCATTCTGTATTGTAAATGAAAACAACTTCTAGTTAAATGATGGTGGCTAGACTATATGTAAAGCAAATATTTAGAAACATGTTTTTAATTGCTTTAATAATGTTTACTACCATGTTTTCACTGTATAGTTACCAATATCAATATAGTTTTAAAAGCGTGATTTCCTATAATTCTCAATTATTTTATACTATGGTTATTATTCATAAACATATCAGTTGCAAAAGTTCTTATTTTCTAGATAACAATAAACCTTTCTAAGATATTATTTTATGTTCTATTAGTAATATAATTATAATTATAACATAATTTGAGTAAATTAAATGGTTTACTGAATGGCCAAAACGTCCATCTCGAGCTACGTGAGACAAAATGTGACAATATATATATATATATATCTTAATATTTTACTAATATTTTTTTCCATTATATTTTCAGGTTTGATGATTCATAATAAATAAAACTTATTCTACTTATTATGAACTTTTTATTTTCCAATGCACTTTGTTATGCAGAATAAAAGGAACTTATTTTGTTTATTGGGAAAAATTTTTTCCCGTGATGGATAGACAATGAAATGTTTCATGTAGTACTTTAAAGTTATTTATTATGTTTAAGTTCTTTTCTATTTTATTTTATTTTACATGTTATTATCAATTTTAAAATGTTTTAAGGTTTCCCGCTACGAAGGGCGGATAAACTTCCACGTATATTAATACAACAAATCCAAAAAAGGAAAATATTATTTAAAGTTGCTGTTAAATTATATGAAAAGGAAAAATTTTGAAATTTTTGTTTAATGTATAATGTAAAATAATTAAAAAATATAATTAAGAATTTTTTAACTCCAATTAAAATATGTAATAATATATGAGTGGAAAATGTTATTTTTCAAGTTTAAATTGAGGAAATTTTTTACTATTTTATATCTTAAATAATATAAAATAAAACAATTCATAAAATCTTATTTATTTACTAGAATTAAAAAATTCATAGTGAGTATAATTATTATGATATATAATAAAACCATAATTAATTAATTATTGTAAATTGATGTTTTGATAAAAGGAAAAACTGCATAATTGGCAAGTGGAGTTTTTAATTTTTTTTTTGTTTTAAAGGTTAGACTTTTTTCAGCAATCAAGTGTTTAAACTCACTAATTTTGTCTCAAATCAGTTGTTCAGGCTAATGGATGGTGGCCTTAGTATATAGTCAGCATAAGTGAGACCCACTTTTAGCCATGCATCTTGTCGCATCAGCATTCACTTTTAAAACGTCTAAAATATCCTCATATTCATTATAAACTTTCTTTTAAACTTATACTTATATGGAAACCATAGAGGGAATGTAAATGAATAAAAACTATAAATATTGTTGCATTCGGTAACTTAAAAATAATTAATAAAAGAAAAAATGGGAAATATTTAAAAAAATAAAATTTAAAATTATAATATGTTTTATGAGTTGAAATTATTTACACCCCAATTTGGGGAGTAATAATTTTCACCTTATAAAAGGAGAATGAGGAGAATAACTCCCCTTCAATTCCCTTTTTCTCCTAAAAAAATTAATAGCCAAATAGGATAAAAATTAATTTTCCTTCTATTCTATTTTTTCCCCTTACTTGTCCCTAAATCCATGCATAATGTTAGGGTTTTGTTTCCTCCCATATGTCCCTTTCAAATATAAAAAATGACATTAATCCTTCTTTAGTTTGTATATGAAAATGACACCACTTCTTCTTCCATCTTTGAGAAATCTCCGTCATCTCAACTTTTTGGACTGACATCTCCATCTTCTTCATCTTTTCATCCTATTTGAGATGTAAATAGTTTTTGTAAAAAACTAGAAGAAAGACCACTTTTACTCAAAAAATTTATGACTTCAATTTTTTAGTGACACCCACTTCTTTGGTCCTCTCTTTTTTGGCCATTTATCACATCTCCACATTTCCTTCTTTTTATCTCCTCCCCTCCTTTACAATTTCCTTATATCCAAATTGATTTTATTGACTCCTCACCACCTCATACTACTTTTGCTAGTGCAAGAGTCAGTTATCATATGACAACTAATTCAGTAATAATGAAAGATTGCTATGGTAGTAGTAGTAAAATAGTGGTGAAGGAGGAGAAGAGAGAAGAACCCAATTAAGATATAAGGGAGAAAGAGTGAATTTTTAGCTTATATTTGTAAAAATTGACACTTTATTGGAAATTATATGTTAATTTGGTAAACAGGTTTCATTCTATAGGTGCTTGGCTTAAAGTATTTATATATGCAAAATGTGTAAGCTTGGAGTTACTTGTGAGTATTGTGTGAGTGAAATACTATGAGACAAATAATTTAAAGTCATTTTCCATTCAATTTTCACCATTATGAAGTTTTTTTGTAACAATGTTTATTGGGTTAAAGTTATTAAATGGTAATCTCTTAGTCATACTATTCTTCTTCCTCTTTAATTATTGCTTCATTAGTTTTTTCCTTAAACCTAAATCTCTATATTTATAAAAAATATGTAACAAAAGAATGAAGGGCATTTTAAACATTTATTATGATGAATTATGACATGTAGACATGTAAAATAACGTGGTAAGTATCACGAGGCCTCAAAAGCTTCACAAAAAGAGATCGTGGGACGCTTGTATAAAACACCTTTTAGCAAGCTAACTTTATGGATAAATTAGTAATTTTGTAAAAACACAAAGAAGAATGAATTAGTATGTGAGTCGAGGCTTGTAAGGCCAACACAGTAACCCAGAGGGCAATAATAGGGCAACAAAGACGATTCTTGGCACAAGTACAAGCACAACCCAAAAGAGCACAACAAATGAATATAATGGGGATACTTATGTTATTCATCACAGAAATCATTACATAGATTCGGATATTGTGCTCCCTATAAAAAAAGGGCAGGTGAGAGAAGTACACATACCTAGTATACATAGTGATTAGATCTCTGGCCTATGCCCTTGATGACTAGTCACTTCCTCCTAAAGAGCATACGGAGCACAATGAGAGTTGGTAGAAGTAGACATAAAAAAGTTCCACCCATCGCACACTTGAAATTACATAAAATAAAATAAAATATAAAATATCTAAAATGCCCCTAAGACTACAAAATGCTACCTTTTGACATTCTCCCCCATTGAGTGGGTCGATGCCCTCATCGACATTAACTCCATAAACTATTCAATCTTGTACTAGAATGCTTGAAGATCATCTTTATTTTCCTAGTTATTCTCTTCTTCTCCTTCGCTTTTCCAATTCACTAAATACTCATTGTATCTATGCCTGTTGGAAGCTACTACTCTCTCTCCTAGGATTTCTTCCACTATCTTTATTATTGGTTCTACCTTGGAGAATGGAAGTCTTTTTACTTGGTTCTTACTGGTGTCTTCTTTACCAGCATGATAAGGCCTTAAATTGCTCACATGAAAGCCAAGATGAATGTTGAATCCCTCAGGTAGTTCTACTTTTTAGGCAACTGACCTTACTTTTACAATGATAGGTATAGGGACTTTATATCTCCTTAGAAATCTTTAGTCTTTCTTACGTAATCAAACCTACTCCAAGAGTAGCCTTATCAGCACCATATCTCCAACTTAAAACACATGTGGCCTTCGATTCAAATCCGCCTAATATTTCATCTGCTTGGATGTTCTTTCCAAGTGCGTTTGAGTTATTTTCTTCATTTTGTCTCCACTCTTTGAAAAAGTAATAAGCTTTTCGATTTCTCCCCTTGTATAGTCCCTCTCTAGAGTGTGGCAATAAAGGATGTTAACCTATTACAATTTTAAAAGGACTTTTATTAGTACTGGAGCTCTTTTGTGAGTTAAAACATAATGGCCCAATGCATAGTTTCACCCTGAAATTTACTCAATTAGCCTCTAGCACTCCTCAATTTTTATTATGTTCTATTCAACTTTTAAACTTTTGCTTTGAACGTATCTAACCTATATAATACATCAAATTGAAGTATTTTATAAATTAATATTAATGTAAACACAAAAGAAACTTATATAAACTAAAATAATGTTTAATGGAAGAGAGAATATCATTAAAAATAAAATTTTTCTAACTTTTTAATATTAATTTTTATTTCTATTTATATTGTTTTGAAGCTAACTTTAGCATTTTATGTGTTTATAATCATTTGGATTAAATTTTTATCCGTTTTGATATTGTACAAGTTAAATGGAATAAAAAAGTACAAATTGAAAAATGATGAAGGTTCAAAATAAAAGTTTAAAAGTTGAATAGACACTATAAAAAAACTACAAAATAGTGATAGAAATTTCTGTCACTAAATAATGACGATTTAGTGATGAATTAGTGACAAAAATTATAATTAGTGATGGATGTAAGTGATAAAAATTAAATCTATCACTAAAAGAAAGCGGGTAAAATTGGAAAAATATAATGATAAATTTTGTGATGGTTTTATGAGAAATTTAATGACGAATAAAGCATCAGTCATAAAATTTTAGTGGAAAAAATGGCACGTATATATTGGGGATAGATTTATGACGAACTAGTGATGACTTTTTGTTATGAATGCTACATAAAAGTTTTATAAAAACAATTATATTAAACAAAAAAAATTGTGACAGATGCACTTCTATCGCTAAATTATGACAATTTTGATTTCCGTCCCAAAATTTTTGAGAATAAAATTTGATTTACTAATATAATTTTAGTGACATATTATAATTTGTCACATTTAGTGACAAATGGAAGAATTCGTCACTAACTAAGGATAGACATGCTATTCTGTCACAAACTTTTAGGGAAATAAAATGTAAAAATAAAAAATAAATAACACCCCCTTGAGGTTTGGCCAAACTAACTATTTCGTCCCTATTTTTGTAAAAGTTAATTAAGTACCCCCTAATGTTTGGCTCCGTTAACTATTTGGCCCCTCTATCAGATTTCTTCATTATAATCCATTAAGTTTATATGCAATTACTATTTTGCTCATTAGCTAAAAGAAAAAAATTAATGCCTATTAGAGAACTTTCTTCTTTCCCACTTAACAGTAGCCCAATCTTTATTGTCTCTCTTTCTCATTTTTTAATTCATAATCATCTCACTTTGTCTTGACATTGACAACGTGTATTTACGGTCCGTGAAGTGCTAAAGGCAACAAAAGAAATGGATTACTGAAAGGTAAGAGAAAAGTTAATACCACTTGCATTTCATTATTCAAGAAAGTAGTAAAAGAGTTTTTTTTATATATATGAAAAAGCTAATGCATATCCCCGTTGAGCTTGCATGTTCATATAAAAAAGGGTAAATTACATTTTTCCCCTGTATTTTGGCCTATTACACTATTTCATCACTGACATTTGAAAAAATATTTATTCATCCTTGTATTTTATTCTGTTAACGCTCATTAGTCCTTTTGTTGGGGATGAAGTAGTACAAGGATAGATAAATGCAAGGATGAATAAATATTTTTTTCAAATGTCAATGATAAAATAGTGTAACGTGACAAAATAGAGGGGAAATTAATTTACCCTATAATAAAGGGGTTCAATAAGATTTAGGGTTTTCTATTCAAATTTGGGAATGAAACTAGAGTTAGAGTTTTTCTAATCAAATTAATATAGTTTTTAAAATTTTTGTTTTTGCTTTTTAGTTAAAGTTTGCCAAGAGTACAATATCACTGTCGAATTTGAAGAAGTAAAGAAAGAAATACGTAATGTGGATCCTGATAGATATAGTTATTTCAATTTAATAGATGATTGTCATAAACTATTCAATATTAGGTCAAATTTTGTGAATGTTATTACATATCAAGGATAACATTTTAAGAGGGGATGATGATGTGATCTTCAAGTTTCATAAGTATAGATTAAAACTAGAAATTGGAATATATGTGTATGAGTCTCATGACTCAATTAAAATTAATCAAAATGTTGGTAAGAGCTTAGAACAACATGAGTTCTGCAGTACATAAACTAATGGTGCTGAAAAGATGTCAGGGATGAAATTTGTTGAAGTAGATGGGAGTGATGTAAATCCAACAGCAACGGGTAATAAAGCTAATGGCAGTAAGGTGATTAAGTTGATAGGTTTAGGAGCTGACAAAGATATTGATGTACCTGACAATGAAAATGCATATAAAGAAGTAATATTTACTAAGTAGGACCTTTTTATAAAAGAGCCTGAGGACGAGGTGAGACAAGAACTTGAGAAAGAGTTAAATATATGTTTTTTTAGCATATAGTGCTCAGGTTACTCACTGGTTATATTAATTTGCAGGGTCATCAAAGTGAAGCCAATACAGTAAGGCATGCAGGTTCAAAGAAAAGAACTTCAAGACCGACCTCTTATAGCCAAGGAGGATCTACTTCTAGTGGCAATTGAATAAGACGGAGGCCAAATAATAACACACATTGATTGAACTTGAAGCTAAAATCAGTGTTGATGGCAAATTAATATAGATATTTTTTGGATAATGAACAATGTTTTTTTTGTTGCTTAACTTAAGGTCAAATTCAATATTGATGGCAAATTACCAAACAATGTAATTTTTGGGTGCTAATGGTTGTTATAATATGTGATAGGTGAACAAGTTATTGTAGCGTATAATGCTTAAGTACAATTTTTAGCAAATGTTTTTATTATGGAAATGAAATTTAATGCTTCTCAGACTTGTCAAATTTTTGAGAAAATTGAATCCTATAAACTTTGAAGTCGAAGACTATTACATTTAAGGTGAGGCAACATTTAGCATATGAATAACTTTAGTACCTTATAGCCATTAACTTCATTACTTACCTATATACAACCACTACCACTTACATTTAAGAAGTAGCTTCCTCCTATCCCATAATTAACAACAAAATCTTAATCTTGTAGACCACAATTTTTGCTTACAAAAGGCTTCCCCTTTAAAAGTCCCTTCACCACTTAATTCCTACTAAAAAGTACCAAAATAATAGCACACAACATGATTAACAACATAACACATTTTGCAAGTAAACTCCTCACACAATGAAGCCCAACTTCAAAATCTTCAATTTTCCAATAAAAGCCTTCGATTTTCAATTTTCCACTTACATTTAAGTGTTGTTGTTATGCAGATTGGTCCTCTGACAAAGATAAAGACTATTATTTCCTCCACTTTGGCTCTGTGGAAATGTCACAGTTGGCCGACACCAACCAAGGAATCCTATGCATTTTTGGATATGCAATAGTAGTAGAAGTGGTTCCTGTTTTGATCATTTTCGCAAATCTTGATACCAGCCTTCTTTCCACAGTCACAATTTATATTCAAGTACTGTCCTTTCCAATTACTTTCTTCTGTTGCACTTGAATTTGACACTATTGTGCTTGCAAAACAAAACCCTAATTTATATTTCATCTTCTTATAAAAAAAGAGAGAGAGGAGGTAGGTAAATTAGAGGAATGAAAGCAGGTAGGATAAACTTTTGTGAATGAAATTATTCTACATGTACTCAATTAGAAAAAAGGCATAGTTGGATTTAAGAAAAACCTATTTATCTTTACCCCACTTTAAAACAGAAAATTAACGGATTATAATGAAGAAATCTAACGGAGGGGGCAAATAGTTAACTGAGTCAAATGTCAAAGGATACTTAATTGACTTTTACAAACGTAGGGATGAAGTAGTTAGTTTGGGTGTTAGTAACTTTCCCTTAAAAATATAAAATAATTTAGTGATGGGATTCTAGTCCATCACTATTTAGTGACAGATGAAAGAATCTGTCTCTAAATTGTGACGGACGGGCGGTTCCGACACAAATTTTTTAGGAAATAAAATTTAAAAGTATAAAATAATTTAGTGACAGATTTGAATTCCTTCACAAAATTTTTAAGAATAAAATTGATTTACTAATATAATTTTAGTGACGGAATATAATTTGTTACTATTTAGTGATGGATGGAAGAATTCGTCACAAATTTTTAAGGAAATAAAATTTAAAAATGTAAAATGATTAAGTGATGGATTCTAGTATGTCACCATTTATTGATAGATTTGATTTTCATCACAAAAATTTTGAGAATTAAATTGATTTACTAATATAATTTTAGTGACAGAATAGAATTTGTCACTATTTAGTGAAGGATAGAAGAATTTGCCACTAAGTAGCAATAAATGGGATGTTCAATCATAAATTTTTTAAAAAATAAAATTTAAAAATATAAAATAATTTAGTGATGGAATCTAGTTCGTCACAATTTAGTGATGGAATCTAGTTCGTCACAATTTAGTGATGGATTTATTTTTGTCACAAAATTTTTTAGAATAAAATTGATTTACTAATAGAATTTTAGTGACGGAATATATTCTATCATTATTTAGTGACAAATAGAACAATTTTTCACTAAATAGCAACAAAGGGACTGTTTCATCATAAATTTTTGAGGAAATAAAATTTAAGAATATAAATTAATTTAGTTACGGATTCTAGTCTATCACTATTTAGTGACAAATGGAAGAATTCACCATTAAATAGTGACAGATTGACATCCATCACAAATTAAGAACATACATTTTTGCCCTCCAAGATGTACAACAGCCCTTATATAAAATGACACCATTTTTATGATTTGGCATAGCTGCCCCTATTTCCTGTAGAACATCACCCTTTATGCTGCCTTTTTTTTGTCATTTTAGGTTGGTATGTGCTGAAAACCTAATCCTCCTTCCATTAGCTTCAATTCCCTTCTTTTGTCGTGCAACTGCTTCCCACACTATCTTTGTTCTTCCTTTCTTCTTCGGAATGCCTTATTCTCCTCCTATTTTGCACACAATTTGATTTATGCTTGCATTTGACTTTTTAATTTTTGAATGGAGAATGTGCTCCAGTCGTCCCCCTGTTTCCACACACTTCTAAATCGTCCCTTTTTTTCTTCCTCTGCTCATTTTTCATTTGCGATTTCTCCAAGAACAAGCCCTTCTTCTCTTTGTTCCTTTAAAAAATTGTCACCTTTGTTCACAAAAAAGGACAAAGATGAGTTTTTGTTGGTCAATTTCACGCCTTTTAAAGGTTTGTATCCTATCTCCTCTCAGACTTTAGCGGTTTTATGTCGGTTTTGTGCTTTTTACTGATTTTTTTATGTATATCCATGGCCAAATCTAAGCTGAGGTAGAAGAAGATAAGTTTGTGTTTCGCGATTTATTTTTTTTATATTTTTTCCTCTATCTACTCTTGGATCTTGATAGTTTTGTGTTGTTTGTGTGTTTTTTGTTGCTTTGTTTTGGATACCCAAGGCTATATTTAAACATTATTGCTTCTATTAATGGGCATCCTTTGTTTTTTCTAAATAGAACTTTATTTTGTTTAGTTTTGTATACCTACTGATGATTTTTCTTTCTGTTGGTTATGTTCTTTTAGTTCCTTTGTTCTTTTTATTACTTTACTTTGTATACTCATGCATGTATTTAAACTTTGTTCCTTACATTGATGAGTATCATTTGGATTTTTTCATTATTTAAGTGAAAAAAATTAAATTTTTATCGATTCCTTTATTTCGTTGACTGATTTGAGGGTTTTTTTTATTTTGTTGATTTCTTATTAGTTTTTGCATGTATTCCTTATATTT
>CATIWM010320018.1:0-14236 GCA_949671775.1 Mallotus repandus | reverse complement strand
AACAGTGATAATTTTACACCAATCTGATCCACTTCTTAAAAAACAGACACCACCAAAAGGTAGAGGACATTGAGACGAGTCTATAGCTCGAATTTGAGGTCGATTGGAGGTTGTTTGGGGGTCAAACGGAGGAAAAAAAGTTAAGAGACCTAAAAACAATTTGCCAAATAAAATCTCAAAATTCTTGCAGCTCCTCCTATGTTCTGTTGACCCTTACCCTTATATAAAAAATTATTGCCATGTGTCAACATTTATGTGGTTTCTTCTTTTTTTTTTTCAAAAAGGATAAAAGGGCAAAAAAATTAAAATCATTTAATTTAAAATTACATATAATATAATATTTATTAATAGTACAAAAAGATATTTCAAATACTATTTTTAATTTAAAGTATCTTCTCCATATTTATTCTCCACCACATAAATATATTCATATATATATACTAAACAATATTTAAAATGTATTAAAATACACTAAGTCAATAATTTTACATAAGTAATAATATTAATAATATTAAAATAATATTCGACACAAGAAATTTCAAATTTGATTTCACTAATAATCAAATATCATAAATTAATAAAATAATTATTAACACTGCAAATTTCAAAATTAAATTTTTATAATTTATAAAAATTCAGGTTATAACACCAAGCCCATACTCTAAAGGCCCAATAAAGCTAATAAAGATTGGGCTAAACTTTTATAACTGGAAATGTTATTTCTATGCTTTTATTGCTTTGAGAGATTTGGCATGCACGTCGATTGTTGATATCTCATATTGATATTAAGGTCAAGACAAAAAATCCTAGGAAAAAAGACTCGCCATTAAATACGTGTGGGAGAAATAAGGTTTAAAGAATGTATGTTATACATTTGACTTATTACATGTTACTTACTACTTGTTGCATAACACGTTCATCATGCATACATGTAGATCATGCATCATACTAACACCTTATTTTACAGCCATCATAGACTCATCTGGGTCGTCCTATATTTAGAAACATAGAGGTGGTAGACTGGAGAGAACCACTTCAAGTCCGTAGTCGATAGCAAAAGAGATCCTTAGCATATTAGAGAAAAGTTCTGTAATTCTACAAGTGCCAAAGCAAATAAAAAACACAAAATAAGCCCAAACAAATAAAACACTCATACAATGATTTCTAACCCTAATTTTTATTACATAGAACCTAAAATTAATCTAAAGCTACTATTGATTTTATTAGGGTTTTACCAAATTAAACCTAATTTACTAAGTAATTTTAAAGTGCAGAAATATAAAGTTTTCACTATATTCCCACTATCGTGGCTATTACAACCTACGTATAATAATAGTTACATGCCCAAATCAAAATAAATACACAGTACAAATACCATTAAAACACAGAAAATAAAATAAAATAAAATAAAACAAAACAAAACTCAGAAAATCTAATACTACGTGAAATTACAAAATTTAATCCATGGCATTCCATAGATCTTCATCGGTATTCCATGGTTTTTGTTCCCTACAATGAATTCATGTCACCCCATCCATAATTATAAACACAAAAATAAATAAGGATTAGTATTTAAACAAAATAAAAATAAAAATTAAATCAAATAAAATAAAAATAATCAAACAAAATAAAAAGAAAAAGGAGTAGAAGAAGAGATTATTTAATGGATGCAGTATTGATTCCCCTCATAAGAGATGATCACTGATTGATGGAAGCCTGTGACTTTTTTTTGTGTTTGTCTATGAGTTTGTATATTTTATTTTTGATCTGATTATGGAAATGAACTAATTTATAAATTATTTTTAAATTTTTATTTATTGATTTAATTATTTCTTTTTATTTAATTATTTATTATATTTTAAAAAAAATCTTCAAAAAATAAAAAAAATTAAAAAAAGAATAGGCCGAATGGCCTAAAGTGAGCAACAAAATGGTTGCAGTTGATTAAAGCTAGTGAGCAATGAAAGGATTGCAGCAAAATCCATAAAAATTCAACTTTTGCATTTGCATTTCGTTATATGCTACACAATAGCTATAACATAAACCACAAATTCACTCTGTTATAAGCTACATGGTAGCTATAACTCAATTTCAAATTCACTTTGTTTTATACTACACAGTAGTAATAGCACATTTTCAAAATCACTTTTTGACACTAAAGAGTAGTTATAGCACATTTCAAACACTCATTTGCTAGACGTTTGATAAGAACAATAACACATTTTCAAATCACAGTTTGCTAGACGTTCCACAGGAACTATAGTGCAATTTGCTAGACACTACACAGTAGGTATAGCACCAAATTGCTAGATGTTCCACAGGAACTATAGCACATTATCAAATCATAGTTCACCAGATGTTCCACAGGAACTATAGTGCAATTTGCTAGATACTACACAGTAGTTAGCATCACTTCGCTAGATGTCCCACAAGGAATATAGCAAAATTTATCACAGAGCTAGACGTCCCACAAGGAATATAGCTAATTTATTTAAATCACTTCACTAGACATCCCACAGGGAATATAGCTAATTTCTTCAAATCACTTCACTAGACGTCCCATAGGAAATATAGCAAAATTCATAATATAGCTAGACGTCCCATAGGGAATATACCAAATTTATCACAGAGCTAGATGTCCCGCAGGGAATATAGCTCATTTCTGCAAATCACTTCATTAGACGTCCCACGGGGAATATAGCGAAATTCATCATATAGCTAGACGTCCCACAAAGAATATAGTTAATTTCTTCAAATCACTTCGCTAGACGTCCTACAGGGAATATAGCGAAATTTATCATATAGCTAGACATCCCCCAGGGAATATAGCTAATTTCTTCAAATCACTTCATTAGACGTCCCACAGTGAATATAATGCAATTAGTTAGACACTACACGGTAGTTATAGCATCACTGCTAGACGTTCCATAGGAACTATAATGCATCTTCAAATCACTTTTCAATAGACATCCCACATGCATTATAGTGAAATTTGCTAAATGTTATATAGTAGCTTTAGCATTCTGTATGGGATTGTACAGTAACATAAGCATCGATCACAAATAGAAGTCTCAAGGTACACAGGTAAGTATCCGAACTCTTTACTTTTGAAATTGTTTTTTTATTTGCCTTGCCGCAATTTGTCAAGCAAATAGCGACAAAGGGGGGGCAACTGTAAGCACTCAATTTCGGGATGGTTTGAGTTTGAATGCGACAGAGGACCCAATGATGAAAATTGACTGTGAAATTAGATTTATTGGATCTTATTTATTAGTTTTGAACTAATTTGTAAATTATTTTTAAATTTTTATTATTTATTTATTATTTTTTAAAAGAATAAAAAAATAAAAAAAATAAAAAAAGAATTTGCCGAATGGCCTAACTTGGCCATTCAATTTGTTTGTAAAAATGAATTCAAAAGAAATGGAAGTGGCTAATTTCTGAAACAAAAGAAAGAAAAAGGTGATTGGCCATTAGTGGCCATTATTAATTCTTCTTTTCCGTCGGAAATGTAGATTTCTGATTGGAAATCTATATTTCCAATCGGAAATATAGATTTTCGACCGGAAATTTCTATTTTTGATGACGTCTCACATATTTTTTTTCTTTTATTTTCATTTATCTTTATGTTTTTATTAGTTATTAGTTTTGTTTTATTTGATAAATATGATTTTTGTTAGATAAATAATAAAATTTGTCGTAATTATTTTTGTCTTTTATTTAAAACCCTGGGGGACAATTTCAGAGTATCATTTCTCTGAATAAAAAGAAAAATGCTAGAAAAGTATTGATGAATTCAGTCAGAATAAGAGGCATGATTTTGGCTCTATTCTTCAAAAAAATTGATGATCTTAGTGTCATAATCTCTATCAGAAACTAGGGGCCAAAATGTAGCTCTGAGGACAATCTAGGGCAAAACAATATGCATTCACCACTTTTAAAGAAATTTTTCAGAAAGAACAAAAAAAAGAAAGGAAGAAAATAGAATGGGCCAACTTCGGCCCAGATGACTTTGCCAAATTGAATTGCAAAGTGAAAGTGGCCACCTCTAGCAATAAAATTTTTGATTGGCTACTCAATTGCCAAATTGGCCATAAGTGACCACTTTATGTCTTAAATCCTTTACTTCCGACTGGAAATATAGATTGCGGATCGAAAATCTATATCTCGAATCAGAGAAAGAGATTTTCGACCGGAAAAAGTTGTCCTATAATTTTTTTATTATTTTATTTTATTGTCATTTATTCTTATTTTTTGATTGGTTGTTATTTGATTTATTTGATGAATATTTATTTATCAGATAAATAATAAAAATAAGTAGTTCTATCTTGGACTCTACAGGCTTCCAACAATCAGTGATCATCTCTTCTGAGGGGAATCAATACTGCATCCATCAAATCATCTCTTCTTCTACTCCTTTCTCTTTTTATTTTGTTTATTTATTTTTATTTTGTTTTGTTTAATTACAAATCCTTATTTATTTTTGTATTTATGATTATGGATGGGGAGAACATAAATCATGGAGGACCCATGAAAATCCATGGAATGCTATGAATTAAATTTTATACTTTCACATAGTATCAGGTTTTCTGATTTTGTTTTATTTTATTTTATTTTTGTGTTTTTATGGTATTTGCATTGTGTATTTATTTTGATTTTTAGGCATGTAATTATTATTGTACGTAGGTTGTAATAGCCCCAATAGTGGGAATATAGTGAAAACTTTATATTTCTGCACTTTAAAATTGGTTAGTAAATTAGGTTTAATTTGGTAAAACCCTAATAAAATTAATGGTGACTTTAGATTAATTTTAAGTTCCATATAATTAAAATTAGGGTTAGAAATCACTGTATGAATGTTTTATTTGTTCATTTTATTTGTTTGGTCTTGTTTTGTGTTTTTTATTCATTTTGGGCCCTAAGCCCACACTTAAGTTAAACTCATTGATAATAGGCTTTAAATTGGGTTTTAGGTTTAATTAATTCTAAAACTAATTTAGGCCCATTTAGGTTAATTGAATTTAGGCTCACTTTTAGTCAACTTAAAATTAACTTTAGACTTAGCCCAGTCCATTTAAAGCATTTTCTTTTTAAGTAAATAGACTTAGGATCACTTTATTAAATTAAAATTAATTAGAATTAGACCCACTAATCTTTTCCATTCTTCTTTTAATAGACTTAGGCTCATTCCTTTAGAAATTAAAAATAATAGACTTAAGTTCACTAATTTGATTAACAATGGTAGGCCCACCTTTAGTTTCTATTTCACTTATAAATAAAATGTAGACTTAGTTAACTTAAATTAAAATCAATGTAGTTTAGACTTAGGGATATTTCGCCTTGTATGAATGCAATTTTTATGTGTAATTTCATGACTAGTTGCCTTGGGTGTTGATTACTAAAATAGGGTTTAAAATGAAATTGCATGTAATTAGAGAATAAGATAGTAATTCATAAACTAATTTTAAAAGAACATGTGACTAAAAGAAGTTGGTATTCCATTCCCAGAATTTCCTGATTGTGGTGCAAACTCTCTTTTAGAGAATCTAGTTACCACCACCTTCAATTTGTCCCAGTTATTACCTTGGGTGGCGACTCCTCATCTCCACACCATGTATTTGTGATATGGTTAGTGTGTTCCTTAGAGACCTGAGCTCAAACAGTGTTGCAGTTGCTAAAATCTTGGGCACGAGCTAAACCCCACTGTCTACAGTGGCGACTCCACTGGGAATATATATTAAACTAAAAAGGGCTAAGTCTATTTAACTTAAATGGGCCTAAATTGATTTTAAAGTTAATTAAGCCTAAAACCAATTTAATAACCTATTAATTAAGTGAGTTAAAACCTACACGTGGGCTTAGGGCCCAAAACAAATAAAAGGCATCAGAAACAAGCCCAAATGATAAAACAAAGGCAAATAACAATCAAACATACATACTGTGATTTCTAACCCAAATTTTAGTTACATTCAACCTAAAATTAACCTAAAGCCACCATTGATTTTAATTAATGTTTACCAAATGAATCCTAATTTACTAATCATTTTTAAAGTGTAAAAAATTAACGATTCTATTATTTTCCCTCTATTAGGGAGATTACAGTTCCTACGTATAAATTAATTAATTATATGCCCAAATAAACCAAATAAATAAGCAAAACACACAGAATACAAAAAAAATACAAAAATGATAATAAAAAACTACGTAAAAAAAATACAAGGCTAATATCAATGGCATTCCATAAATCTTCATGGGTTTGGTACCAACTCAACCATGTACTATTTACGATCTCTCCTCCATAGCTGAAATGATAAAAAGAACATAGAGAAAAAAAAATGATTAGAAAAAGAAATTCTAAAAAAAGTAATAAATTAAAAATAATTAAAATAAAAATAAATAAAATAAAGAAAAGAAGAAGAGAAAGGATGCAGATGGTGTGATGTTGTTTACTTTGCTCCTCAGAGTGTTTGATTCACCATTTGGTATGAAATAGAATCTTTGGATTAATTTTCTTCCTCCAGCTTGATTACTGTTGATTTGAAGGTTTAAAAGGACATTCAAAAAGAAGTTTTTTTTTTTAAATTAAACTTGAGATCAAAACGTAAAACTAAACTTTTTTTTTTGTCTCTCCTCCCTAAAAGAAATAACTCCTCAGCTTGTAAATCATCATCATATAGGTCTACAAATGTTTTAGGATTCATCATTTGTAGCCTTTCAACCATATTAGATGACATATTTCTGTCAATCATCCTAACCTGATCCTTTTCAACCAACTTATTCTTCATTAGTCCTGCCTTTTTCATAAATCTAGTTAAAAAGTTCAAGAGCGACTTATTTGGCTTTTGCTTAGTCAACTCTAAATCCCTGATAGACACCTCCAGCTTGGTGTTATCATCATACTACTTCAAAAAGGTAGTGCATAGTTCTTTCCAGTCACTCCGGACAAACTTCACTAACCCATGATACCAATTCATAACTATTCCTTCCAAGGATAACATAAACAACTTAGTAACCACTGTCAATGGATCTTTAGTGGTGCTCATGGTAATTGCGTATTGGCTAAGGTCAATCCTTGGATCTCTAGTGCCATCAAAGTTCTGCAGCTGGGGCATTTTTAATTTTTCAGGCAATTTACTACTCAACTTGCAACATATCATCCAAATCAAATGAATTACCCATGTCTTTCCCTCTTATCAACTCTTCCATTTTAGACATTTTCTGAGTCAGTGCTTGCATCTGCTTAGACTCAAGTTCCTAAACTAACTCAAGTGATTCCTTCTTTGCTTTCTCAACCATGTAATCTTCCACATCCTCAAATTTCATATCCACAGCAAGTACATTTCTAGTAACATTTAGAGGTGGCCCTCCAGCATTGTCATTATCAGCGGGCGGATCCCCTACAACTAGTAGGTTAGCAGCAGTAAGAATAGGTGTAGCTATAGGTGGAATAGCAGCAGCAGGTAATGGTGTTAACCCAGCTAAGGCTTGTCTTAGTTCATCCTGCATCATGGCTCTTATGTCATCCATCAATGCTCTTTATGTCATCCGTTGATTAGAAAACCCGCAAAGGGCTAATCAGACAAAAATTAGAGAAATAAAAGTAAGATAAAAATATTTAGTTAGAAAATTCGAAAGGACTAGCTGATAACAGGAGTTATGTCATGTGATGTAATGAATGTGCTCATTTTTGCCTTAATTAATGAATAAAATTGAATTTGAAATTTGTGTTCAAATATTGCATATTCATCCTTATTACACTATATAAATATCCGATTGGAAAGCCAAAACATAATGAAAGCTAAAAAATCAGAGCTATGAGATCATTATTCTAGTTGCATTTTTTTCTTCACATCATCCCTTTGGGATTTTGCTTGATTATAACTGATTGGGTTGGTAAGTCAAAGGATCAATAAAAGTAATGAGCTAATTGAGCTTCCTCTACAACCAAAAAAAAAAAAGGAAATTTTAAGCCCGCTAAGTTAAAAACCTGCAAGGGCGACTTAGGTAAAAGTTAGGACAAGCCTGCTAAGTCAAAAACTCGCAAGGGCGGCTTAGGCAAATGTTAAGGCAAGCATGCTAAGTTAAAAACCCAAAAGGAAAACTTAGGCAAAAATAAAGGCATAAAAAAGAAAAACTGAAAAAGAAAAAGAATAAAAGATTTTGGTTGCACGCATGAAGAAAAAATAAGAATTTCAGAGTATAATTTCTTTAAATAAAAAAGAATGCTAGAAAAGCATTGATGAATTCAGTCAGAATAAGAGGCATGAGTTTAGCTCTATTCCTCAAGAAAATTGATGATCTAGTGTCATAATCTCTATCAGAAACTAAGGGGTAAAATGTCACTCTAAGGGCAATTTAGGGCCAAACAATATGCATTCAAAGACTAAAGAAGGAACACTGAAGTATAAGAATCAGTAAAATAATTATAGGGGTAGAAAGAAGTAAACAACAAGAGCAATAGCAAAAAAAAAGAAGTTCAATAATCAATCCTGAGCTTTAGTGTCAAGCCATGGGCTCCACCTATTAGCTTGATCATCTATCTGAGGAGCTGTGTAAGAAGGTTTAGCACTTGAAGTATTAATATCAAAGCATCCAAACCTGAAATCTACAAGCTATTGACGTACCTCATTCTTACACTCCGACCTGTGAGAATAACTCTACTCTAAACAAAGGACCTATTAGGATCATGCATATCATATATAGCATGCACACACTTGCATACATTTGTTGTGAAATACATTTATATTTGCTTTGCATAACAAATGTGTTTGAGCCCAGACAAGATTGTTCTGCTACTAACATTCAAAATTAGTACGAAAGTTGTCACAATATTCACATGTGAAGCATATGAAGGAAAGAGGCTATTAAGAGGAGCAATGCTAGCAAGAAACATGCACAGTGGCGATTCCACTAGGGATATGGGATATTGATTCTACTTGTATTCTTTAGAATTATTTTATTAATTATTATTTTATTCTTGCATTCATTTTTTCATGTCCCTACTAGCCGATGGCATTGGTTTATAGTCCTTTGATTCCACTAGCTTCCTGGGATTATAAATTGGCTAACCATCACTCTTAGCTATAACTCGATTCAAGAGAGATTATTGGGCTCATCTGACCAGAGTCTGTAACCCAAGTCTTAAAGGGGGTAGTCTTCTCTCAAGTTTGCAAAGGATGTCAGGCCCCTCTGACCTTGGCATATAACTCAAGTCTTAAAGGAGGGCATCTTACTAAGGGAACCTTAACCTTTTCACCGGATTGAGCTCATGTAGTGGCTTAGCAACTTCCCCTAGGATTTACCAAAATTGCTTATGTATGTTGCCATGAGATATTTCTATCTATAAAAGCCCAAACCCATACTCTAGAGGCCCAATAAAGCTAATAGAGATTGGGCTAAACTTTTATAGTTGGATATGTTGTTTCTATGCTTTTATTGCTTTAAGAGATTTGGCATGTGCATCGGTTGTTGATATCCCCTGTTGATATTAAGGCCAAGACCGAAAATCCTAGGAAAAGAGACTCGCCATTGAATACTTATGGGAGAAATAAGGTTGGAAGGATGTATGTTATACACTTGAATTATTACTTGTTACTTACTACTTATTGCATAGCACGTGCATCATGCATACATGTAGATCATGCATCTTACTAACACCTTATTTTACAGCCATCATAGATTCATTAGGGTCATCCTGTGTTTGGAAATGTAGAGGTAGCATACTGGAGAGAACCACTTCAAGTCTGTAGTTGATAGCAAAAGAGATCCTTAGCAGATTAGAGAAAAGTTCTGTAATTCCACAAGTGCCAAAAGAAGGGGTGAATTGGCTTTTTGAGAAATATAGGAATTTTTTTTTTACACCCAAGGGCCAATAAAAACAGAGTAAGAGCTTAATTAAATAAAGGATAAGAGCAAGAAAAACACCAAGAATTTATAGAGGTTCAGCCCTCAAAGCCTACTCATCTCCTCAACCATAAGTTGACAGTTTTAATCCACTATCAACCTACTTCAAGGTGTAAATCAAACCCTTACAAGCTTAAATCAAGATACTTAAGTGTTTTCCAAGGCTCACACTCCAACTTAAGTGTTCTCAAGGCTCACACTCTAACCCAAGTGTTTTCAACGGCTCACACTCAAACCCACTTGCTAAGGACAATCCTCTTAGCTTATAAGTGAATAAAACCCTAACCCAACTCACTCAATCTCACTATTGAGCTTTTGAATAATGGTTTTAAACACTCACCAACCCACACTCTTGAGATAGATTAAAATTACAAGGATTAAAGATGAAGATCTTGATTAGTTAAAGATGAAATTTAAGAGTAAATGCTCAAAGATGGCTCTTAATATGTTTACTCAACTCTATTCATTTTCTCAATCTGAAAAATGACTTGTACTTATATCCTCATAAAAGAAAATAGTTGTTGGAGGTGCATTAAATATAAATAGAGCCATTGAAACCACCCAAAAATGTAGCAGGTCTGCGATATTGTCATGATCATGACAATCAAAGGGTGCCAAAGCATAAATTTAAATTTTCGCACTTCATGATCATGACTCTGGTGGTGATGATCTGTCATGATCATTTTTCATGATCATGACAATGGTTGTGACTGCTCTCGGGAAGTTTTCCAAAAATGCAAATTTGAATTTTGGTAATTAGGCTAGAATTTTTTTTTTATTGATTGGAATTCACTTGTGATCACCTAATATGAAGATTTCAATCATCATTCACCAAAACCTACTTTCACTTTTGCCACAAAAATTCGATCTTCATTTTTTGCCCTTTGTCACAGTCATGACCTATTAATCGTTGCTTGTGCCACAACTGATTGTTGCAAAATTTAATAGAGTTGAAAATAAATAAACACTCAAATACACATGTCAAACAATTTTACTTAATTAATTGTGACTATAAAAAATGACCGTTTTACCCCTCAAGGTTCAACAATCTCCCCTTTTTTTATAGTAACAAATAATTATGTAAAATTAGGTTAAGAAATGGAGAGAATTACTCCCCCATAAAATAAGCCTGTAATTAAAATTGCAAAAATCATTATGCAAGTCTATTTTGCATATTTGAGCAATAATACATCAATAAATGAAAATCATAAATAAAGCACTATCATGATCATAGCAATCATAGTTCAACTTTCAAACATCAATTAATATATATCCAAAGAAAATATATTCAAAAATAATTCTCCCCTTTTGTAATAGACAAAAATACTTTCTCAACCATAAGAACCTTTCTCCCCAAACACAATTCACCATATCCAAAAAGAATATAAACTTTTTACATTTTCTCCCCCTTTGTTACTATCAAAAACAACAAGAGAGAGAGTGGAGGCAAAATGTGTTAATAGAATTAAGAACCCACTAAAACACAACTTATCCATTTGTTAACAATTTCCAATGGATCATAAAGTGTTCAAAATATGATATTCATACCAAAACAAACAACTTTAACCAACATGAATATCCATTCCAAGTCAAGCACAAAAAATAACAAGCTTTGCTGCAAAATCAATAGTCAATATTATAGTCACATAATCAATATTTAAAGATCAATTATCCAATAACCACATCAAACACAACAACAGTAAAATCAATGTCCATATCAAATGCAACAAATTTTCCAAATTGAACATCCACAAATTCAATAACCAACATTATAGTTCTCAAATATCCAGCATAATAGACACAAACTAAAACTAACTTTAGCCTTTACTCCCCCTTTATTGCTATCAAAAACAACCAAGCAAGGGGGGAAAGCTCATGTCTAACACAACAACAAACCAAAATTAACAAAAAGTCCCAAGCTTTTAAAAGGCTGCAACCATGTCAAGTTCTTACAAATACTTAAAAACCAAAATAAAACCAAAAAAAAATTATGAAATGAGGTGCATGAAGCAGAATGCAAGATGCTAAGGGAGGTTGGCCTTCAAGAAGGTAACATCAACAGCAAGGGTGGTAACTTTGAGGTCCATGGCATAAAATCGAGACTCAATAACTGTAAGGGAGGTCTGAACAACTCTAAATTAGCTATCCAAATGAACTTAGAGCTAGTTTAACATGGATTGGAGTTGGTTGTTTGGCTCAGTCTCTCCATCATCTTCAGGGGCTACAATTCTGGTTTGCCCTTTTTTTTTAGGAAGAAGAGGTTTCATCTTCTCCCATTTGCTGGAATTCAGGGGTGTCAGAGTCCTGCCAAATTATTTTACCCTCTTTGTTCACTTTACACCAATAAATAGTACCATTTACACTGAATTTTCTAATTGTAAAATTTTCAAACTTGGCAATGGCTATACTTAACAAATGATCAACAAAGATTTTGATCAAGGCAGGATGTTTTCCTTTTTCTCCATACCATAAAGCAAATAATTTCAATTTCCCAACATTCCTATGACTTTCCCTTCTACTAAGAACAAAATAAGATATCTAACAAGGGTTCTTCATAAATCTCCACAAATTCCTTTAACTTCATTTTATCAATCAACGGTATCATCTTGTCTTCATATCCCAATTCTCTCACACAATCCTAATCAAAAATTTGTGTTGAATGAATCAGGCAAGATTTCAAAATTTTTTACCTTTCTTCTTGCTCTTTGGTTGCAAGCAAGGACATCAATGAATCAGATGGGCTCCTTTTTCATACACTTTTCTGTTGTATTCCCTTCTTTGTTGTTGATTTGATATTTCCAGTTAGAGATGATGTGAAGATGAATGATGATTATAAAATGATTGTGAAAATGATGTGGGGATTAGGTTATAAATGAAAAGGTAAAAGGAATAAAAAAAGTTAGGTTTAAAGAAAACAAAGAATAAGGGAAAGTGGGCGGCACTAGGAAGAAGATGAAAATTAGGTTAAAGAAAAAGATGCTTTAAATACCCCAACTCTAACCCTAGATGCATCACTGGTAGTGAATGGGGTGTCATGATCATGAAAAAAATTTTACACCACAATTAGAGCACATTTGATCATAACTGATGACATAATGAATTATGATCACGATTAAGAAATCAAAATTGAAAGTCAAGACAATGATAATGACAGTGATCATGCAACTTAAAAAATATGCATCAAAAGTTGATTGTAAATTAATTTGAATCAGTGATTGGATTTTCATAAACATGAAAATTGACTTACCAAAAATAATCTTAAAAAAATGAATTTATTTTGAAAAATAAAACCTTCACCATTAAAAAATAAGGTATAATGATCATGATGAAAACCCAAAAATTGCGAATATAAAACTTTAAACTTGGGTTGAGCCATTTCAAACACAATAGGGACCAATCAATATTGCATCATAATCAATCAAGGTTTAAAGATATAGCAAATTAAACACTCAAGGTTGAAGCAATTAATTACAATGCCACAAACAAACACATATCACAAGGTATTTCTATCCAACAGACCAATCTCTCTTTTAATGGCTCACCAATGATCAAATTCTTTTGGAACTTCACTTTAGGGAGGATAATGACATGATCACCTTTGCTTAGATCTCTAATGAGCTCCATGATAACATGACCAAGTCAACTATGCCACATCCAAGTGTCATCCTAATTAAATTGTACTTTTAGCCATCAACCAAAAGAACATCTTCAATATGAGTAGAGAGGTAGGCATTCCCAGTCATGTGCCTTGAACATCCACTATTTAGATACCAATTTTCTTTGCACATTGTGGATTCCAAGCACACCGACAAGAAAATGCTTCATCATATTTTAAGTACCCAAATGTACTTGGGTCCTTAGGGCATTGAAAGATACATCATTTGAGTAACCCAAATGAGCCTTTCTTATATAACATCTAGAATTCTTGTGCCCCATCACACCACAATAATGACATATAACATTTGGTGCATGCTCTTTCATTTTAAAACTATGAAAACCATAAGAATGAGCATGATTATGCTTCCTAGGCTTGGGTCCTCTTGAGCTATTAGCTCTAGACTTGTTAGTCTTAATTCCATTAGAATTTTTAGGTCCATTGGTTTTAAGACTAGGTCTTTGATAAACCTTAGTAATTAGAGTACTAGGATTTGCATTCTTTGAGGAACTAGCATGAGCATTTTTTAAACCAATTCCTGTAACATCCCCATTTTCATCCATAATTAATATTATATGAACATATGCATCTTAGACTATTCCATTTGACTATGTGTATTTTTCATGAATTGAATCTAGTTGACTTGTTTACATGAGTAACCTTAGGGACTAAATTGAG
>CATIWM010320016.1:0-11124 GCA_949671775.1 Mallotus repandus | reverse complement strand
ACTGCGAGGCGAATGGTCTGATTCCAGGCTTCACCGCGCTCGACGGCGGTGGTGCGCCAAGCGGTATGTCCGCTGTGGTTGGAAGCGGTGTAGATGCAGTCCTCAATGCGCTCGCCGTTGGCTTTGCGGACTTCCAGGGTGAGCTGCAGATTGGCCAGATTGGTGAAGCAGCGCTGGTTGAGCGGCACTCGTCCAAACTTGGAATGCGAGAGATGAGCATTGTTGAGGGCGATTATGGGCTCGGCCAGGGTGAGATAGATGTCGCTGCGCTTCTGGTCAGGGGCGCCAGTGAAACCCATCTTCTCCGTCATGTGGATGTTGTGAAGGAGAGCGGGCGTGTTGCGGACGAGAGATTCCAAGTCGGCCGAAGCGAAAGAAGTGACGAAGACATCCAGTCGCTTGAGCAGACCCAGATGGGAGTAGCCGCCTGTAGGACTATGGGCCAGATCACGAACCACCTCAACCCAGTCGTCGTCTTCGTCGCTCCTGTCGTTGTCCGGCGCAGATGGCGTCCAGAGAACGACGGCCTTCTCCACCTCCGACTGCTGCCGCACCAGTTTGCCAATCTCCATTGCTCCCACGCCGACCGTCCGCTTCGCCGTCTTCGTCTCACGCGTGCTCTCTTGCCCTCGGCTGGACGATTCGCCATCTCCTGTATCAGTGGACTGCTCTGACCTGGCCGTATGGGGACGACTATGGGCATCCGAGCGAGTGCGACTGTGGCCGCGGCCCTCCTTTTTCCGCTGGCTGCCAAACACGCTTCGTCTGCCACGGGCACTCTTCTGCACGGCTAGTGAGGCATTGACGTTCTCCACGCTGGGCTGCGTCTTCAAAGTCTGTCTGACCGCATCGTCTTTGAGCAGCTTGAACGCCACATACAGAGAGCTGGTATCGGATCCTATCCCAATATCTGCAGGACTCAGTTGGACGAAAAGGCTCTTGCTCTGCTCATCGGGGGATTGCGGAGCGTCGTTCAGGGGTACGGCAATTGCATACGTCTCGCTGATGGGCCGGGCTTTCTCTCCAACCTCCTTGAGGTACAGGGACACCTGCAGAGTGGCGGGAACGTCGGGCTCGCAGATGATGTTGCGGACATCGACGAGGACATGGTATGCCACGTGACTGTCACTTGCCGGTTTGGGTGGTCTGTCCAAGATGCTCATGTTGGCTTGGAGTTTGGTCATTTCGATAATGGAGTCCTCCGCAGTCAAGATGCGGCCTTTTTCGGTCGGGCTGCGAACGATAACTTCATCGCTGAGCATCTTGTTACCAGCAACCAAGTCCCAAACGGTATCCTCACGGAGCACGTGCAGCTCCTTCATAGTCATCACATCGTGCATCAATTGCTTCCGGCTTGTGTCGATGCGTTTGATGAGCTCCTGTACTCTTGCCAATTGACCGTATCCTCGTGCGAGTACGACCTCGTGGAGTCGAGCATCATGCCACTCTCTCAGACAAGACGCAATCTCATCGACCAGTGGCTCTTCAGCCGACTCGCCAGTCTCATCTCCCACGCGCAGAAGTGGAACTGGCGCGAGGGGTTTGGGAGCATCAGGTGCACGTGGCATGGGCTCATCAGTGACGAGTTGTCGGCGTGCCTTCTTCACGATATCATTCGTACTTCTCTTTCTGCTCAGCGTACGGCTCAGGCGGCTTGCTTGGTTGCGCTGCGAGATTGACTTGCGCATGTCATTCTCACCGCCTGGAGTGACGGGCGTGGCCGGTCTTGTGGAATTGCTACTCTCGCCTACGAGCTCTCGCACCTCGACGCAGTTGCGCGGAAATATGCCAGAGAAGACGCGAGCGTCAAGCTGCTCGCCATGAGCTTTGGTCAGGCCGGCGAGCAGCGACGGGAAGGCGACCAGATAGCCCCGGTACCATTCGCCAGCTGTTCCCCCCTCTTCGATGACATAGACTTGGTCTCCGACTTGCAGAGGCAAGTCATCGGATTCGGTGGCTTCGAATGGATAGACGCAAATTGCAAACGCGGTGGATTGCAATGGTTTCCACGGCATGGCGACGGGGGCTGCTGTTGCGATCCAAGAGGTGGTATTAATGATGCATCCGTGGAGGAAAGGATCAGGCTTCGGTCATGCAAGGCGCGAATGATGCAAAGAAGGTGTCGTAACGAGGTCGTGAAGCGAGCGAGGGCAGGTCAGAGAGTTCCAATGCTCTCGGTGCTGCGGATTGTCCGCTCGGCAGAGATCGCACGAAGAGGAAGGCTTCGAAGGAAAAGCGAGAAAGGCAGCCGTAACGAGTGTGATGAGCTTTCCGAGCACGGCACAGCGCGATGTATGTGTGTGGAGAGGGAAGAAAAGATGAAGCAGAGTGAAGGTGAGTGAAGGTGAGTGTGAGAGTCGGTATAGGAGGGAGTTGTGGTAGTCGTGTGGGAAAAAGTTGCCTACTACGCCCTCCCTGCATAAAATGGTTGACTAGCCTGTCGTCGTCCTCTCGGCTGATTGGCTCTTCTGCCTCTGTGCTCTATTTCTCTTTGCTCCGATTGCACCATTCGTTCAGGAACAGGTATGTACCCTAAACCAGGCGACCGGTTGTTTATGGGACGAAGTTGTCGTTGCTATCAAGGCACTTTGCTGTCTCTGTACAGTTGGTTTGCGGGCTTCGCTCTGGACATCTCCTCCCAAGCCTGCTCTGTCCTTTAATCCAAGAACCGGCCGATGAGGCACACACAAGGCATCCATCGCCAGACGAGTCGTGGAATGCGGCAGAGATTGTGGGGATATATACCTATACCTAGACACCGGCTGGGGTGTCCCTGTCGTTCTTCCTGCAGAGAACAAGTTCTTTCGGGGTATCGGTATGGGGCGAGGAGTTGGGAGGAAATCCTTAGGGCGATCGTGCCTACGCTCTCCACTTCCCCAATGGCACAGACCCCGCGCCTCTCTGCCGTAAGAACTAACCTCCGGCTCTTCATCATGTAACCTCACGTCTGTTTAGGCAATATGGGGTACTGACGTATCTACACAACGCTACTACTCCCTAGTTGGTACTACAGCGTGACAATAAATCTGATGTTACTACAAATACCTACGACCCGACGACCCCAATGCTTGGTTTTATCCAAGCTTTTGCTTGTCAAGACACGGCCTGGAAGATGTATGGTCTCATACCCAGCCGCCTTTTCACCTTCTTGACCTGCTCTCTACCCTTGGTGGCCTCTCAGACGGTCCACAATCTCTCCAACGTTGATTGGACTGCTTCCAACCCGCAGCTGAATGTCTCGGTATCTGCTCGCTTGCCATCGCAGATTCACCTGGATCTCTTCGACCAGCAAGTCATTGGAGATCCACTCTTCGGCTTGAACGACTTCAACTTGAGATGGGTGACTTTCAACAATTGGACTTGGACCTCTGCTCCTATTCGA
The DNA here is from genome assembly GCA_949671775.1 of Mallotus repandus. Classification (NCBI taxonomy): domain Eukaryota; kingdom Viridiplantae; phylum Streptophyta; class Magnoliopsida; order Malpighiales; family Euphorbiaceae; genus Mallotus; species Mallotus repandus. Next base: position 7,742 of record CATIWM010320016.1, on the reverse strand, counting down.
AACCTCTCACCAAATGCAAGCAGCACGTGGTTGCGATTTGACGGGCTCGAGACCTTCAGCTCCATCTCCTTCTGTTCCCAGCATGTTGCAGACACCAACAATCAATTCCGACAATACTGGTTCGACATTTCTGACATTCTGAAGTCTTGTACAAATGAGAACGATCGAGTTTTGTCCTTGAACTTTGGTTCAACACCTCTCATTGCCAACGACATCGCCAACCAGCCAGGTCAACGAACCTGGCCTCCTGGGGTCCAACAAGTTTTCGAGTTTCCTAATCGATGGTTCGTTCGAACCGAGCAAAGCAGTTTCGGCTGGGATTGGGGTCCGGCATTTGCTCCTGTCGGTCCTTGGTTGCCTGCCTATCTCGTACAGCTTGCCGAGAACGAGGTTCACGTGAGAAACAGTGTCTTCGATATTTTCCGCGAAGGCCAAATCAACAACCTTCCTCCCGACCAAAATCGATCTTGGGTGATTAATGCAAGCCTCGATTTCTTTGGCCAACTGCCAGACGGAGCTACTCTTGGCTATACACTCCTCGACTTGGATAATAACACGATATCTCGCGGATCACTAGATAATGTCACTACTACGAATGCAACTATCACCGGCTCGACCACGATACAGGACGGAGATGTCGAGCTGTGGTGGCCTGCGCAGCTGGGCCCACAGACCCTTTACTATTTGGACGTGCAAATCCTATCTTCCGACAACACGACCATGGCATCAGTTTCCAAACGAACAGCATTCAGAACCATCGTACTGAACCTCAATCCCATTTCAGACGAGCAAAAGGCACAAGGTATTGCAGACGGAAATAATTGGCATTTCGAGGTCAACGGCCGAGAGTTCTATGCCAAGGGCAGCAACATGATACCTCCTGATCCCTTCTGGAGCCGTGTTAACCAGGACCGAATCAACCAATTATTTGAGACCGCCATCGAGGGGAACCAGAACATGCTTCGAGTTTGGGCTAGCGGCGCATACCTACCAGATTTCATCTACGACACAGCAGATGAGAAGGGCCTTCTCCTGTGGAGCGAATTCGAGTTTGGAGATGCTTTGTACCCCATAGACGAACCGTTTTTGGAAAATGTCGCGGCCGAAGCTGAGTATCAGGTCCGACGAGTCAATCACCATCGTAAGTTTGATCTGCCTTATTCGACGGAGACGTACTAACTGCTACCAGCATCGCTTGCCTTATGGGCCGGCGGCAATGAGCTGGAGTCGTTGGAATTACCATTAGTCAACCAATCTGCACCCGAAAAACTCGGCCAATATGTGCAAGAGTATGAAACGATCTTCCTGGATACTATTGTTCCTTGCGTTTTCCGCAATACGAGAAGTATCAGTTACATACCCAGCTCTACCACCGCAGGATGGCAAGAATACAACTACGGCGAAGCACAACCATTCACACAACGATATGAAAACCTCACCGAAGGAAGCATATACGGCGATACTGACTTCTACAATTACAATCCTCAGGTCCTGTACAACAATTCCATACTCCCCGTAGGACGATTCAGCAACGAGTTCGGCTTCCACTCTATGCCATCAGTCCAGAGCTGGCGTCAACAGATTCCAGAATCAGAACTGTCTTTTAACAGCACCACGGTCACTCTTCGAGACCACCACCCGCCGCCAGGAGGACTGAACACAAGCAACTTCGCCAACGCCAGTATTGGCCAAGCACAGATGACCGAGGCCGTAGAACTTTGGTATCCGGTCCCTAACAAAACCGACTCGGTCGCGAATTTCAGCGCTTGGATTTATGCAACCCAAATCTTCCAAGCAGACCTTTATAAGTTCCAGATCCAATTCTACCGCAGAGGCTCAGGATTGCCAGAACGACAATTAGGCTCCCTCTACTGGCAGCTAGAAGACCAATGGGTCGCACCAACATGGGCCAGCGTTGAGTACGACGGCCGCTGGAAACTCCTCCATTACATCGCCAAAGACGTTTACGAGCACATCATAATCGCTCCCTACTTTGACAGCGCCACAGGAAATCTGACCGCATACGTGACCTCCGATCTATGGGAAACAGCACAAGGGACCGCCACTTTCGAATGGTACGACTGGACCGGAAAGAAGCTCGACATCAACAACAGCAACAACAACACATCCATCGACTTCCAAGTCGGCGCCTTAAACAATACAAAAGTCCTCTCAGCCAACACAACCGACCTCCTCCCGGACCCCCAAAACGCCATCCTCCGCCTCTCCATCAACGCAACCGGCTCCCTCCCCAATTCCAACAGTTCCACACAACCCCAATCCTTCCATCACGAAAACTGGTTCCATCCCACCGCCCTCAACCAAGCCTCCTTGGTCGACCCGGGCCTGACCCTCCGCCACGACGACGACACCCGAAAATTCACCGTGACGGCTACGAGTGGTGTGGCGGCTTGGGTCTGGTTGGATTATCCCGGTGGTGCGGTGGTGAGTTTCGACGCGAATGGGTTTTGGTTGGCGCCGGATCGACCTCGGGAGGTTGGGTATCGGGTGAAGAAGGATGAGACGGGGGGCAAGTGGGTGGATGGGGTTACGGTGCAGAGTTTGTGGAATTTGACGTTGGCTGAGTAGAGATGGTATACACGATAATCGATGAGTTAATATAAAGTACGTAAATACCGTGAGTATGAGAAGATGAAAGTATTGTAATGATTGTAATGAAGCGCATATATGATGAGTATTACGTGGAAGCTCCACGGACTTTCAAGGATTTGGAGGTGGCATGCTTTTCGTTCTATTATTTAATCTATCGTACAGTTCCTCCATCCATCCATCTTTCTGTCGGTCAAGTAGTGATCCTGACACTCATACAGAACGTATCCCCGAACAGCATTTACGCAGACTTTACTCCTCATCAGCTTCCTCGGCATAATTCACACTCTTACTCTTCACTTTCCGACCACTACTCTTCCTGGATGCAGCTCGTTTCGAACCTGGCCGAATGGTCTTGGAGGCCTCTTCTTCTTCTTTCTCTTCGTCGTGCAAAATCAAGTCCTCTCCACCAACAACATCACCATCATCACTCTCACTAGGTGTCAAAACAGCACGTTCCACTTGTTTCTTGCCTCGTTTCTTCTTAGTTCCAGCACCGGCAGTGTTGCGATCTTTGACCTCTTCCCTGGCAAGCAAAGCAGCGGCTTTGGCAGACTCCTTCTTCCTCATAGCCGCCTTGGCTTTCTTCGTAGCAGGAGTAGCATTCACATCACTATCTTCTTCCTCTTCAACAGGCTCAGCAGCTACCTCTTTCTTGACAGCCGAAGTTTTCGCCTTTGCAGAACTCGTATCCGAGTCTTTCTTCTTCACTTCCCGCTTCTTGGGACGTAACCATTCTTCCATACCTGGTGGCCAGTATACCCTCCCCTCTGGTCCGCCCATACCGACCTCGGCATCTGGGATGAGTTCCGGTTCCGATTCCTCCACCGATTTGTTCTTCTTCTTGTTCATTGCTGCCAATACCACTTTGTTGTCGTCGCTTCGGACGTAGGGGACGATATCATTGAACGTATCATAGCCGGGGAGTTTGAATGTCCTCATCAGCTCAAACACGGCTTGTTCTTTGTCTTTGGCCTCGATCATGAGATCCATGTTCGGTGCGCAAGGCGGCAGTGTTGCCACGCGAGGATTATGTTTTCGTCGTTGACGACCTGTGATGGCGGCTGGTGTGGGTTCGCTATAGTGCATCTTTTGGGTGATGTTCTTGCGATCCCATGTGGCCGTGATGCGTGGGTAGAGATCCATGATGTCTTTAGTGCCTTCACGGATTTGTTCGCTGTCGAAGATGATATTATGATGATGGTAGTCCAAGACCAATGGGATGTTGAGTTCCTCACAGAGAGGAAGCAAATCGTGGACAGACCAGATCACATCGTCATTCTCCAACACAAGTCTCCTCTTGACGGAATCTGACAGCCTCGCGTAATTCTCTCGGAAGCGCTGTAATGTCTCTGGCTTACCCTCGAAAGCGCCGCCTAAGTGAAGAATCATAACTGCATCTCGATTTTGCTGCTCTGGGAGTTTTAACAGGGTAAGCATCTCATCATGATAATCCAAATCGCGAATGGCGTTATCAATGACTTGTTTTCGCGGACTTCCCAATTGCGTAAATTGTCCAGGATGGGTTGTCACTCTGTGCCCATACTGCGCGATGACTTTTCCAGCTTCTGCAAGAGCATCGGCAGCGAAGGGCGCCAACTTGTACCCATATTCTTGATGAGAGGCGAATGGAAACATCTCGCTGCTCAAGCGCATGAACTTAATGTTGTATCGATCATTCCATCGAATCATCTTCTTGATGTCATAAACGTTCGCCAAACAAATGTTCTCCAAATAGCGCTTGCCAAGCTCGATATCTGCGGGTTTGTTCCGATCTGGTCTGTTCTTGGTGGCATGTTCAGGCTGGTCCGGGTAGGTAAGAGGATGGCGATGCTCCAAGATCGACTGAATACGGCAAGTCCGGGATGAGAAGACAGGAGGATTCGACTGCCGCAAATATGTATTCAAGCAAGCATATCCTAATCTTCCCTTCCATGGTAGAGGCAAGTAATCGCTGTTGACGGGCGGAGGCCGCGATAGAGCTTCTTTGATCTCTTCTTCGTCAGCTTCTTCCAACCCCTCTGTTTCCGGGTCCGCTGCATCTCCTGCATCTGCTTTCTTGGCTGGCAGAGGCGCTGTAGGCTGGTCGACCTCTTCCTTTATGGATGCGCCGTTCGCCTTCGCAGCATGCTCCCCTTCAACAGCCGTTGTGGTTTTCTTTCCTTTACCTTTCCCCTTTTTAGTCGGCTTCTCCAAAGCAACTTGAGGTTCTCTGAGTGGACTTTCTGCTCTGCTCAAAGTCTCTTGCTTGATAGGGCCAGGGACAATCTCTTCATTGACATCGCTGTCTGGCGATGCTCGTGTGGCATTGGGAGCGTCGAGGATGGCATGATTGATATCAGGATTGACGGTAGCGGCGGTCGCAGCATTTCGAGTCGACGTTCGGCGTTTTGATGGAGGCTCGGTCCCATTCACGGCCTTTGACGCATCAATCGCAGGTCGCTTTCTTTTTGCGGCAGCCATTGTAAAGTGTGTTCTTGATGTGTGAGCTGTAGGCCTCAAGAGGCGGACAACGGATAGGCTTGAAGGCGATGGGCGTGCTGCACGGAAGGGCAGGAAAAGCATGTACATGTACAAAACGCCGCCTGACGAAAGGTAGTAAAGATAAGAAAGGAGATGAAGAAGAAGAGAAGAAACATATCCTTACCGCTTAGCGAAGATCCACGGCGATGACAGCATTCGCGAATTACAGTCGTGTATACGCGACAAGATCGAATTGTGAAGTCATCATGCAAGATCAGATTCAGATCGCGCTAGGCTGTATTGAGATACTGACGGACTGATATATCCCATTTACATTTCACTGGTGCGAGGAAGTCGTAATATGCATTTTGTCCAGGAGGGGGGGACCAAGTGATATACTAATACGCTCCGAGCTTCGTTCCATCAGCAGTCCCTTATCGTCGTCATCGACTCTCATTGGAAGTCCAATTCCAGACAGAAATCTTCCCTCCAGCAGAATGGGGGAGAGGTATCTTGCACTCTGCACGTTCTCCGTCTTGGCAGTGAGTTTCCCGATGATGGTCATGGGAGGTGGGTGCGTTTTCCGAACCAAAGAGCTCCAAGCATGATAAAGGTCGACAGAGCCCAGCGAATGCAATTTGGTGTGAAAACTTTCTCTGGATAATTTCTCGCAGTCCATTTCTTATGCCATGGCTCCTATAAGCACTCAGATTCCCGAAGCCACGAACGGCACGAACAGCACGAAGCCAGTCAATGGAAATGCCGATTTCTGGACCAAAGCAGATCAATATTTGATGAGAACTGGAGTGCCGTATTCACCAATAGTAGTCACAAAGGCCAAAGGCACAAGACTGTACGATGGCCAAGGTCGACAAATCTTGGATTTCACATCTGGGCAAATGAGTTCGCTGCTCGGCCACTCCCATCCGGATATCGTTGAAGTCGTTCGGCATCATGTTGGTGAGCTTGATCATCTTCTAAGCAACATGATCACCAAACCTGTCGTGGACCTTGCAGAACATCTGGGAAGCCTACTCCCTCCTCCCCTGAAGAAGTCGTTCTTCTTAAACACTGGATCCGAAAGCATCGAGGCAGCGATCAAGATGGCAAAACTCCACACTGGCAGATTTGAGATTGTTGCTTTCGGTGCCAGCTATCATGGTCTTACTGGAGCGGCTGGTGCTGCTACATTTACGGCCGGACGCAAGAACGGAGGACCATCCATGCCGGGACAGCTCATTTTCCCAGCACCGTACGCCTACCGATCTCCGTTCCGCCACCCAGACGGCTCATATGATTGGGAAACCGAAATTGAATTTGCCTGGTCTCTGATCGACCGCCAAAGCGTCGGCTCCCTCGCCGCATTCATCATGGAACCCATCCTCTCCACCGGCGGTATCCTCGAACCACCACCTGGCTACCTCAAACGCATGTTCGCCGAATGTCGCAAAAGGGGCATGCTGGTAATCATGGACGAAGCACAAACCGGCGTGGGCAGAACAGGCAATATGTTCGCATTCGAACAAGACGACGTCGTCCCCGATATCCTCTGCCTGTCCAAAACACTCGGCTGCGGTCTTCCCCTCGCATCGGTCAGCACCACCGCCGAGATCGAACAAGGCTGCAAAGACGCCTCTTTCCTCTGGCTCACTACCCATTTGAATGATCCGCTAACCGCCGCAGTCGGCAAAAAAGTTCTTGAAGTTGTCGAACGTGACAACATCTGCCAGCGAGCCCACGAGCGCGGCCAACAACTCCGCGCCGGGCTTCTTCGCTTGCAAAAGAAATACTGGTGCATCGGAGATGTGAGAGGACGCGGTCTCTTGCAGGGGATTGAAGTTATATCGAACACGTCCACCAAAGCTCCAGGGACGGAAATTGGACATGCAGTCTCTGATCGTGCGATGGAATTGGGGTTGTCGTGTAATATTGTGCAGTTGCCGGGTATGGGAGGTGTCTTCCGTCTGGCGCCTCCTGTGACGGTGACGGCAGAGGAGATCGAAGAAGGGCTTGATATTCTTGATCAGGCTTTTGCGTATGTGTTGACAGATAAGAAGGACACAGCATGAATAAGAGATGAGACATGACGCCTGATGAAATGGGTGGGTGTATGGAAGTATCGTGTTCGTCCTTATTCCAAAAATGACAGACCGATGAGATGAAGAATCTACAGACCGCCGGGTATCAACAAACCAGGAAGAAAATTTTTGCCCCTTTTTCTTTTCTTTGCAATCTTTTTTCACGCCGTGATCGTGTACCGCTACAAATATGGAAGGTAAAAAGATGTCTCTGAATGCCAATCCCTCCTGACCCTTGCTCCGTGGCCCGAAAGTAACAACGACAGATATAAAAACGCGTAACTTTCCTGTTCTGTCATCATAGATCGATCAAGCTTCCAGGCTGCTGTCCTCCTTGCTGCTGCTGCCGACCGAATGGGTTATTTCCGCCGAACCCACTGGCAGGTCCCGTCTGAGCAGGGAACTGTTGCGGTGCTTGTGAAAAGAAAGGGTTGTTACCTGTCCTTTGAACACCGATACCGGTACCAGCTGAATTGATGAACTGGCCAGGTGCGGTATGTTGAGCGGGAATTCGAAGGTCGCCCACATTTCCGAAGGTGTCCTGTCCTTCTCCAGTAGCGAGAAGGCTGTTGAGCTTGGCGGCGTATGGAT